>JASDQU010372766.1:96877-126365 GCA_032191745.1 Picea mariana
GAGCTAAGATGGATTAATTAATGCCTTTAGTATATTTTAACTGTACGATCTACAGATGAATCTTTTAACGTTTATGCTCGTTTCCCAAGTTACGAGTCGTCAAATATTTATGCCATTTATTGGAATTTCATTGAAGTGATGGACAGTAAGATCCCACTTATTTTCTAAAATATTTCCATTAAACCGCTTAACCGTTCTATCGATAAGGACTAGCATGAGATTAAGTGTTTAAGAAGAGGGTTTTGTTTCATTATCTCAGCTTTCCTTTCTATTATGCGCAGAGCTATTTCACCAGGATAACTTTTGGTTGTGTTTTCAATCTTTTGCGACAGGGGATATAATTGCAAGGTCATACACCATGGCTCCATGAAAATCACCCAAGGTAGTCGTCGAGAGCTCAGGCCAAGGTTCAGATATTGTTTATGATACTTCACCTCAAAGTATCAATACTATTAAAACATGGACACATATTTCCAATGTTCTACAACCCGAGGTGATAAAATGCTCAGATGATTCCTGCAATGAGGAGAACGATGACATGTCCACCAAATACAAAATCGTTGCTCAAACGGAGATGCACAAAATAGGAGCAAGTCCACGGCTTCTCCCCTGTTATGATATGGTCAGATGGGCACTGGACCATGTAGACCTCCTTACCAGAATGATTTTCAATGAACAGAGGGAAGCAGTTGGGTCTTTCAGACCAAAGCACCTACGGGCAATGTATAAATTGTCACCCACTTCAAATCGTATTTACAATACCAAATTCCTAGAGGAGTTAAAAAAGAAGGAATGCGAGCAGTTCGGGAAAAATTTATCCGATCTAATCAAAGACTGGGTTTCACACCCCGCGAAATTCAGGGCTGATACTAATGGAATTTATTCAATATCCTCTTTAGAGCCACAGTTCAAGTATGTAGCGATGATGGCCTATAGAATCTATGGGAAGGAGGACACAACTCACTTTTTCCTCCCATGGGTGTCATTCATTTATAAAGTCCCTGAAGGTTTTTCTTTCGACTGGGCCAAACTGATGTCAAACAGTCTCACAAGTCGAATTACTGAATATTGAGCACAGAAAGCCAGCGGGAGAACATCTTCATTATTTATGTCTGCCTACGTCATGGACGTTATTTGCTTCATGAAACCTTTCCCATTGATGAGTTGGAGCCGTCTGATGTTGAGCCTATCCATGTCTACCACTCGAAGCTTTGGGAGGATAAGGCCAAAGATTTCATCTACGATATTTTTAACTGGGTAATGGTACCGATGCATGTTGCTATCTTCGGCCATCTGCCTCCCCGGATTTCAGATAACATCATGGCCAACCTAAGTAATGTAGCAGATTGGTATATAGAAGCAAAGTATTCATACATCAGGGTTTTCGGCACCTTTGTTCCCCCCCATGTTTTGTCGTTATTTCTTCCATATAAGCTAATATGCCACAAGATTGCTAGGCAAGCTGTGCTTGGTGGAATAAGAAAGGAGCTCAAAGGACTAACGAAGAAGGCATGGCCACCCTTCCCCATTCACATTGGTTCGTACTCTTTATTAGATTTTGTCCATGCCAAAGTCGAGGCCATGACCTTGGAGGAAATGAAGTTGGTGAACATTGAGTTCAAAAAGAACGACCCAAATAAGGTTGTGAGTAATCACTTGGTGAATTGTGGGCTGAAGAGATACGAATACAGGGATTCATCCCATGATGAAATTTTCCAAGGTGTGAGGTCCTACTCTGAATTCTTGAGCCAAATTCAGGCCTTGCCACCCAAAGATATGGTCGATTTCCTCAAATTCAAGGAGCATCGGAAGAGTTGCCTCCCCCTAATTTTATAGGGAAAACCCAAAAACTTCCAGACGTACAGAAAACAGAAGCCAAAGGCTCAAATAAATCAAGTCCTAGCAAGGAGAAAAATCAGGAAGGGACAAAAAAAAGGGATACCTCGGAACAGGGAGATGAAATCCCCAATCGAGGAGAGAAAAACCCAGAGGCAATTTCGCCAGGCAAGCGGGTACTAAGTCAAGCTGAGATACCCTCGCAAAAGGCAGGTGACACCTCACTGATCACATCAAAAGAGTTGGTCACGGGCACTACCCCTAAACAATCATCCAAGGAAATCGACAGTCTGATTGTTGTTATCACACCCTTACAGTTCACAAAGGGGAATCCCGATGCAGGATGGATTTTCAATGAAGAACTGACACCCATTTCTATAGAGGATCTTCCTCCTTATGAATTTTTCTTTGATAAAAAATGGAAGGCTGTGGTGAGGCAAGAATTATATCAAAGAGAGGGCGTAGTGGCTAAAAAATTTAAAATCATGACAGATGGAAAGGCCGTGAAAGAGGAAGAATTCACCAAGGAGATAGCGTGAACATTAGGATCTTACGCTATGACCAATCAATACTTAGTTGGAACTCTGAAGGCACAGTTGAAATGGAAGAACCTCTTGATCGGTAAGTTGGAGGCAAAGGTAGTTACAACAGAAGCGAATGTCAGGGATCAGGCGAACAAAGGTCTCAAGGAGGCCAGAGAAGCTGACCAATGGGAAATCGAACAACTTAGAGCCGAGCTTGAAAAAATGCGTCAGTCGATCCAGATAAAACAAGCACAGGTAAGCTAGCAAGAGGAGTTAATACAACAGTTGCATTCAAAACTGATTTCTGCCGAGAACCAGGCCATAGATATAGATACGTTCCGGTACCAAGCCACCGAGATCCAACAGAAGGTGGAAATAGCTCAGCAAGGATTGATCGCCAAAGTTGAAATCATCCAAAATCACTTTCAAACAATTGATCAAGTGCTAAAGGATATTTCTTTAAGAGAAAGGGAAGCTAGGGTGGCTCGAATCGCTTTCCAGGAGGCTTTCATAGCAAAAACAAAGGAAGGAATGGTTGGTAGTGTCAGATTATCCATCTCAGAGAAAACTAGGGGAAATATCTTACTGAAGGCGTGGGAGCATAACATATCAGAGAGCAGAGAAAGAGCTAAAGAGATGAATAATTCTTGTGAAGAGACATTCGGCTTGATAAATAAAAATTGGTTGAACCTTGATAAGGAAGATAGCACAGGGACACTGGGAAAAATTAACATAGCCAAACACATGTTAGATATCAAGGAGAATGTTGAAAAGGAACAAGCTGAAATATCCCAGTTGAGTTAGGTTGAATTTTCCCAAGTGGACAAATGGTTAATAAAACCAAGTTTACAATTATGGTCCATCATCACGGAAGACTGACAACTAGTAAGATGATTGCCACAGCTGGCGATGAATTGTTACACTTTCGAGGCCAACAACCAAGTAGATCCCTCCAAGTTGGTAACCCAGTTGATTGAAAGGTGTGTCAGTTGCATCGAGCAGGGGAAAGGGCAAGCTTCTGGTGTTAAATGATGACAGACGTTATTCTATTCTATTTCTGGGTACAAGGGAGCAAAGAAAGGAAGGCGTTTCGCCTGCATGGGGGAAGACAAAGAGCGAGGAAATGAAATTCTTCCTTTCCTCAATTATAATCAAAGGTTTCTAGAACGAATGGAATTTGAATTTTTTTTTAGGCTTGTATAAATAGGCATTTTGAAGAAAAACAAAGGGCTTTTTCTTTTGGCATATTGTAATAGAGAAATTTTCCATCACCAGGAATTAATACAAAGCAAATTGAAGACTCCATATTCCATCCAGATTGAGTTATGTGCTTTCTTATGTTATTTCATGCTTCATGACATTTTTATATGCATCTTTGATGAATGCTTTGACTGCAATTTGGTACAACCTCTATTGTGGAAATCATGTTTTAGTTATCTAATTATTTGTAGTTTTTCCTATGTATCAGCTATTAGCAATTACAAGACCTGTGGATTACTTAGATCACTATATTTTATGCTTCATTAAAGTGTTTCTCTTCTTTTTCTTCTTCTATTACAACGTGAGATTCCTCTCGAAATGATGCCTCACATTGTCTGATAGCTCTATGTTTTTCTTTCGCTTCATACATGGTTCCAAATTTTTAACTTAGTTACGGAAAACGACCTTCAATTTGTTAAACTACTAATTCGTCTCATGGGATTTTTTCTCTCGTATAAATAAAAAAATTGAATCAGCAACTTAAAAACAGCAGCCTCTTAAATCTTTGTTCCTTAAATGATTGTCATTATAGCAAGGCAACCTCACATAGAACCCGGCCTATTAGACCAAACCAGCATCGCCTTAAACCTCTTTGACACTATCCTAATAACTACAACCACCCAGGTCGAAGTCGAACGTTCATGGGCAGCCATTGAACGAGACATAACCACTCAAGAACAAGTGGAAGTTAGACATAGACAACTTAGAAATCAACTATAGTTTATCTTCCAGATGTTTGCTCCTTCCCTTATCCTTTACCCTTTTTTGGCTGCCTAGACTCTATACTTCCTAGCCTTAAGTACAGACTCTGGAACAACATCTTTCTGGCGCTATTGCCGGGGATGGAAAATCGTAGTCACTTTCCCCTGAGAGAACGACATTTCCAAGTCTCATTTTTTGATAGTGAAAAAAAAGTGAACACTTTGTTAAGTCTAAACCTTTATCATTCACGTGGTGACTCCACTTTTAAGTAAATTGGCATCCTTTCGAAGGAACACTAGACAAAACCCATATGCTAAACAGACCGTACCAGTTCCCGACCCTGAAAAAATACAAAAACCAAGGGGTATTTTCAAACAAAACATTGTTGTTTAACAACCCAATTCTACTCAGTCTAAAGATAAGACCTTTCTTGAACCTTCGTCCTCGCAAGAACATTCTCTCGGAAAAACATTGGACAGTACTGTCGAAGCCGAGACCCTAAAGTCCAAGAAAATCCTACCCGATATTAAGACCGAAACCTCTCTAATTACCTCTTACGTTAGTACGAGTAACACGCATGTCGTACAGCTCATCCCTATTGATATCCCATCGACTCTCAATATAAACCTCTTTGTCACTCAAGGCCTCGAAGAAGTTTCCACGCCCACGAATTTGACACCGGTGGGCTCTCCCATTTAAATATCTTGCAAGTCAGAGGAGCCAAGTCCTCATTTACCCTCTCCCCCTTTTCCAAATTTCACCTCCCCTAGTAAAAAGTTCCCTGATTTTTTCCCGCTCCACCCTAGGGAAGCTAGAGAGTCACTATACATCTTTGCCAACCCTCTTTATAACGCACCAATTTCCTTTCCTAGGTCATCCATGGCCATCGTTGGAGGAGGAGCAGGGGGGGCAGGAGGTCAAGGCCAACAACTGCCCCCCAGGGTTTTCACCAAAGTGGTTGCTAGATACGCTCCCTTGGTCCTTCCAGTACCCCTCCATGAGTTACCTGAAAACTATATGAAAAACTTACCCAAGTTCACAGGAGAAGGGGATCTAACCACAACCGAGCATATCAACTTCTTCGATCAAATCGTTGATATTCTAGGTCTCGAACATGACGACGTGTATTCTCATTTGTTTGTCCAAACCTTCGAGGGACAGGTAAGAACTTGGTTTCGGATCCTGCCCGCAGGTTCAATATTATCCTACGATGCGCTAGAAGACCTTTTTCTCAAACAATGGGGCGAAATAAAGGATCATTTATACTATTTGATTGAGTTCGGGTCGTTAAAGAAAAAGGGATCTGAAACTGTTATGGAGTTTATCCAAAGATTTAACAAGTTGTATAATAAGATCCCTATTGAAGTTAAACCATCCCAACCCGCAGCCAAAGTAACTTTTGAAAGAGCTTTTGAACTCGATTCCGCTCCACTGTTAAGAGAAAGGAGAGGGGCCGAATTAACCCGAATGCAAGATGATGTGGTGGAAATTGAGTCAAACATGATGGCTTTGAGTAAATTAAAAATGAAAATTGAAACGGGAAATAGGGAAATCAAACGTTTTAGAGAACGAGTGGGTCCCTCTGGATCTGGAAGGTCCTCAGATGAAAAAATGGATGACATGGCTAGGATACTAAAAGAGATATCAAACAAAATCTCAAGAATGGAGCTAGACCAATCCAAAGTTGATCAATTCATTAAGAGAGAATTTAGGAGAAACCCTAATCCTCAGATTCAACAAAGACAGATTAAAAATGAAGATCAAAAAATTCAAACACCTCTAAAAAATAAAAAATTTATTGGAGGAAATGATATGCAAGAGTTTGAGGATTTGGAAGAAGACGTAAACAATTTAGGTGACGACTGTATACAACCTCATTTGATGAAAGAAGATTATGAGAAGTCTCTAAACGCTGAACAATCACTAGGTACATATAATAACTTAAACGACGCTAATGATCTCTCTTATCAAGGAATGGTCGACACCATAATGGCTAAGCTCCAGCATAAATACAATCTAAGGCCTAAAAACAAACCTGTGTCGACTGCTCAACCCAAGAAAATTTTTCCTTGGGGCGAAACATACGAGCTCGTCCAAAAAGAGATTGAGATGAAAAATAACAAAGGGGTGGACTCACAGAATACCAATGTAAAAGAGGCTGAAACCCAAGCGAGAAGAACTAATACAGTTGAAACACGGATACCTGAAATGCCCAGAACTGCCGAAAATAAGACAGTGAAAACAAATAAAATGGGTAGGAAAGAGTGTGAAGTTTCAGCCAAGGAAACGGATAAAATTGCGGGAAGTTTCTGCCTAGAAAATGAGGTAAATAAGATCAAGATACCAATACCTTTGGTCAAGTTGGCGAAGAATCCTGTGTACTGAAAGAAAATAACCAAGATGTTAAATTTTTCATATTTAGAGATTCATTCTGACATGATAAATATGAAAGATGATAAGCCTAATATCACTTTTGGTCCACATTTTGAAGGTGCCAGAGATACCGTTGCCCCCTTCTATATTACCCTGAAAATGCATGATCATCTATTGCATAATTGCACGTTGGACTCTGGGGCCTCTCATAACGTAATGCCCAAATCCATTATGAATAGACTAGGCATTGAAATCACCAGACCTTATGGTGATCTTTACTCGTTTGATTCAAGGAGAGTTAAGTGCATGGGCATGATCAAAGATTTAGTAGTCACCCTCACCTAAATTCCGGTGGAAAATGTCCTAATGGATGTAGTTTTCGCTGATATACCCCCAAAGTATGGTTTTCTATTATCTATATCTTGGGGAGCCAAGCTCGAGGGATCCCTTCAGCTAGATATGACCTACGCCATGATCCTTGTTTTTGGCAGGCAGTTCACTCAGTTATACAGGGAAACACAGTTGGAATATACAGTAAGTGATCCTCAGAATCCTAACAATTACCCTATTTATGTCGTCGATCAAGACCTGGGAAATTGTATTCTGTCTTTTGACAATAGTGAAAATAATTGTACGGAAGAAATTTATATTGATGAAATCAAAACTGAAAAGACAACTAAAAATGTGCATAGCACTGGAACTTGGAAAATGTTTTTTGATGGTGCTTCATCGTGTGAAGGAGCAGGTGCGGGAGTTCTTTTCGTAGCACCTGAAGATGAGTTCGTCATCCCTTTCTCTTACAGGATACAATGGGACATAGACTACACAAACAACGTATGCGAATATGAAGCTCTAGTCTTGGGACTGGAAGCTGCCAAGAAGCTAAACATAAAGAACTTAGAGGTCTATGGAGATGCAGAACTGATTGTGAAGCAGGTAAATCGGCAGTACCAAGACAAGCACCCAAGACTAAGGTCCTACAAAAATTGTGCTTGGGATCTAATGGAAAATTTATTTTTGTCAGTACAGGTTCATTGCATCCCACGATCCGAAAACCAACAAGCCGATTCACTGGCCAAAGAAGCGTCAACTTTCGCACCCCCTACCGCTTTCAAATTAAAATACCACATAGAGGTAAGGCACAGACCATCCATACCAAATAACATACAGCACTGGCAGGTATTCGAAGATGACGAACAGATCAGAAAGTTCCTAGAAATGGTGGATGATTTCTATGAAACTCACATTGACCAGGAAAACCAAAATGACCATGCCTGAATTATGTAGGAAGGGGAGGAGCCTCTGCAGTTCCGAGAAAAAATTGCAAATCATTGCCTGCTAGTGTTAAAAAGTAATCAGATCCCTAAGGGTCTAATACCTCTGGAAAGGTTGTTTGACCAAAATGACATACCTCTGAGGTCTACCTTGTAGCCCCAACCGGAGGAGGTCGAAGACTGTTACGTGGGCACCACCAAAGAACCTAGTATGGTCAAACTATCAAAGTACCTTCCTCCTGAGATAAAAAGAAAGTATACAGAGTTTCTTGGATGGTATAAGGATGTCTTTGCATGGTCTTACGATGAGCTTAGAACCTATGAAACCTTTGTGATCGAACACAAGATACCTTTGAAGCCTGGTATTAAACCCTTCAGACAAAAGCTCAGACAAATCAACCCCATTTTACTGCCCGTAGTTGAAAAAGAAGTGAAAAAGATTTTAGACGTAAAAATAATTGTACCTCTCAGGTACTCTGACTGGGTGGCAAACCTATTCTCGATTAGGAAGAAGAGCGGGGAGATCAGACTGTGTGTAGACTTTAGAAATCTAAATAAGTCCTCTCTCAAAGACAATTATCCTCTACCCAAAATGGATCACGTTTGGGAAAAAGTAGTTAGGGAAAATAGGATGTCGATGATCGATGGATTTTCTAGTTACAATCAAATTGTTGTCAATGAGCATGATAAAGAAAAAACAGCTTTCACCACCCCTTGGGGCACATTTATGTATGACAAAATTCCTTTCGATTTGATGAATGTAGGTGATACCTTCCAGTGTGCTATGGATATCGCTTTCATCAATGAAAGAGATAAATTCTTGGTTATTTACCTCAACGACCTGACTGTGTTCTCTAAATCCAACGAAGACCACATGATACACCTCCAACAAACGTTCGAGAAATGTTGAAAGTTTGGTTTGTCCTTGAACCCCAAAAAGTTTCATTTCATGATGCAAGAAGGTAAACTCTTGGGCCATATTGTGTCTCAGGATGGAATTAAAATCGATCCTAAAAGGGTTGAAGCTATAGACACCATAAATATTCCTAGAAACGTTAAAGAAATTCAGTCTTTTTTAGGAAAAATAAATTTTTTGAGAAGGTTCATTCCAAATTTTGCTTAAATCATGAAATTGATCATAGATATGCTCAAGAAAAATAGCGCAGTCAAATGGATGGTCAAATCCAAAGCGTCATTTTCCAAAATAAATAAATTTATAAGCAAAGCACATGTACTAGCTAGCCCTGACTACCTAAAAGAGTTTTTGATTTTCTCATTCACATCTGAACACACAACTGCGGCAGTACTCCTCCAAAAAAATGAGGAAGGTTTCGAGCAACTGATAGCATTCTTCATTAAAAGTCTTAGAGATGCCGAATTAAAATATGATAAAATGGAAAAACAAGCATACGCTATGGTAAAGGCGCTAAAATATTTCAGGACTTACATGCTACACTCCAAGGTGATAGCATATGTACCTACCTGTGTTGTAAAATACATATTGGTACAGCTCGATAATGACGGGAAGAGGGGTCTGTGGCTCGCCAAGATTCAAGAATTCAATATGGAAGTGAAGCCAAAAAAATTGGTAAAAGGACAGGGTTTGGCTAAGCTCATGGATGAAACGAATTTCCAAGCACTCGAGATAAATAACCTACAGGAATATGAAGGAGATGTGGACATAAATGCTTTGTTTCATCAAGTTGGTATAAAGACATAGTCTCCTACTTATTGACCCTGAAGTGCCCTGATGATATGTCTCCATCTAATATTAGGACACTAAAGCTACATGTGGTGAAGTACTATATATCCGAAAGAAAATTTTATTGGAAGGACCCATTAGGCTTCCTACTGGTTTGTCTAGTGGAATCTGAAACAGAAAAGGTCATAAACGAATTTCACGAAGGGGTATGTGGAGGAAATCATGCGTGGAGTGAAACAACTTATTAAATCCTGAGAGCGGGATATTATTGGCCTAGGCTATTCTCAGATGTCAATGCCAAATTCAGAGCCTGCAACCCTTGCCAGTTGTTTGCAGGTAAACAAAAACTCCCAGTTCTATCTCTGGTCTCGGTAAAAGTAGAAGCCCCCTTTCAACAATGGGGATTGGATTTTATAGGCAAAATCAACCCACATTCCAATGCTCAACATAAATGGATCCTAACTACCATAGATTACTTCACCAAATGGGTGGAGGCCATTCCGACTAGAAAGGCGACTGATTCAGTGGTTATAGATTTCCTGGAAGAGAACATAATGTCCAGATTCGGCTGTCCCCGAAAGATAGTCACAGACAATGCCCAAGAATTCAAGACTATGGCAATCGTTAGTTTTTTCCAAAAATATAACATCGTATTGGGCCACTCCATCGCATATTACCCTCAAGGAAATGGGTTAGTTGAATCATCAAATAAAATTTTAATTACCATAATTAAGAAAGTGCTAAGTGAAAACAAAAAATCTTGGCATGTGCATCTCAAGTACACTTTGTGGGAAAATCGGATAGGCACGAAGAAATCTATTGGCACTTCGCCTTTCCAAATGGTATACAGGACTAACGTGGTATTTCCTATAAATCTAATGCTTCGTGTAATGAAGTTCTGGCAAGATGAGAAAGAAGAACCAAACCATGTCACAAGGATAATAAACCAGTTGATTGAGGTTCACCAGCATAGGGCTGAGGTGGACAAAAGAATGCAGAAATACTAGGACAACATGAAACCGATATTCAATCATGAGGACAAAGACAGGGAATTCTTCCTTGGCGATTTGGTTTTGAAATGGGATGCTAGGAGGGAAGACTCTGCAAAACATGGCAAATTTGACCATATCTGGTATGGACCTTTCAAAGTCACAGCTTCTGAAGAGAAGAATTTGTTTCTATTAGAAAATCTAGACGGTAAAATCCTCAACGCCCCTGTCAACGGGTGTTATTTGAAGCACTACATGCATTGAATGATTGTTCCAAATTTCCACTGTATATACCAGTTTGTTTTCCTTGTTTTTGTTTTAGATATTTTCGGTAAGTTCTACTTTCATTGCAAATAAAACAGGTTAGAAATTTCTTAGAAGTTGGGATACAAAAGTTTTCAATACGTTGAGTTCCATAAATCTTGATGCCTTGATACTTTTCATGTTGTTTGCCTGCAAGATTATGGCTTACGGTCCACATAGTAAAGGGATAAAATGGACGGTCACACATCGGGAAATTGACTCGCCCAAAACAAGTGATAAAAGAAGATTTGTTAAGAAGAAAATGAAATGGTAAGGCAAGGGTATAAATCTCTGAAACATCTGGTTTTCAAACGAATATCACATAAGCACAACAATGATCTCATGAAAAGGATATGTTTTCTTGATGTATCATTAAACAAAAAACTTTTACTGGGGATTTTAAAAAATATCACCTGGACAATTTAAAAATATTTAAATTAAAGAGGGAAGTAAAGCCTCTCCAAGAAAGAGTTCTAAGAGTCAATATTGCGTTGTATGACCCGAGTTGTATCATACTTCAAAACCTTCTATGTCATCTCCTCACTATCCTTGGCTCTCTCTCCTTGAAACCCAGATACCTTCCCCTAGCCTCTACAAAGGAAGAAGAGGTTATGCTTCATCTCCAGAAGCTGGCAAGCCAATCTTAGAAAATAATCTAGCTGTCACAACTCCTCGGCCTCCTATCGAGCAAAGTTATGTGTGGGTTGTTCCTAACTCTCTTAGGTTTTTTAACAGGCTTCGAAGGATTAAGTATTGCTCAAAGGAAGATCCCTGGTAATAATTTCTCCCATAATTTCCTGCAGACTAAGATGTTTTGAAAGTCAAGAAGATCTCGGTCCAGAGAAATCAAAGCGAGTAGACCGGCCTCTGTTGCAATTATTACACAGATATCACCCCTAGTATGCTTATATTGATTGATTGCCCCCACTTCATTTAAAACATACACAGCATATGGTGAAAAGAAATTCAAATTGATTGCCCCCATCTAGTCCGCAGAGATGATGAAATGAAATTCATGAAACGATTGCCCTCATCTCATCATTTAAATGCAAAATTACTTTGAAGTGGTGAAAGGAAATTCAATAAAGGGAGCCAGATAACTTCACCGGGGTACTGAACAGGCCCGCTGGCAGTGAAGAAATATCTAAGATATCTGGAAGGCTGTCATACATGTATTACACTGTACTCTGGTAACCAAATTATTTTGAAACTGGATATACATCCCAATCTCATGCAGGGTTCCCTGATTAAGAACATGAAATTCCCTTCATTTGATGCAAGCCAAAACCCACAGGACCCGTCGAATTTCCTAAGATTGTTTTGATCATCTTAAGTAGTACCGAGCTTAGTATCGAGAAAAGGAAAGTTACTGAATGGACTGCAGCTAAGTTTAGAAGGTGTTTGAGTTTTAAAAAATATTTCTGGAAGTAAAGACGAAATCTCAGGCTTCCTTCTGTACCCTCTTCCTAAACTAGTTTTCGCAGAAGCAAACTAGTGACTCCATCTACCCAATACAGGCACTTGGTCTATTGTTCTTCTCATCCCGCAAGGAGACGAGATCCCTAGTTGGAGCCTATGTTGGAATGTATTATTTTATTTTTATATTCTTGGTTCAAAGGTTGGAGTCACCCTTCTTTCTAAATAAGTAAGAGGTTATAATTAAGCCCAAAAAGTCGGATTTAGGGATCACAAATTTTTCACGATGTACCTACCAATCCCTAGTATCCCGACGCATGAAGTAGCGATAAGGTTTAGTTCTAACCACCGTTATCGAGCCTCTAAGTAAATATCATTTGATGTCATCACCTCGTGCTCTCACGTTTCGAGAGTTACTCGTTGAACACTTTCCGAACCTCCAAGATGCGAAGTTGCAAAGTCTTTTCAAGTCACTCAGGTAAATATCAAGAGTAATCTTTTAAAACCATAGTTAGTCTCTATCGAGATTTTGCAACTCGACAATTATTGCCTTAAAAGGTAACACCTTTGTAACTATGATCCCTGAAGTTGCAATATTCATTAATTAATATGGGTTAATTAAAATCTTAAGTTAAATCACAAATTATAAATAATTTCGCACCATCGTGACTTCGGGCTTTTGGGTCTCAAAGGCTAGAAGCGAAATTGTCCCATACGACGAGCACCAAAAAGGGATAAAGGACTAAAAGAGTGAAATTAAAGGAGATAAGATAGATTAATTAATGCTTTCAGTAGATTTTAACCGTACGATCTACGGATGAAGCTTTTAACGCTTCAGCTCTTTTCCCAAGTTATGAGTCGTCAAATATTTATGGAATTTATTTGAATTTCATTGAATTGATTGATAGTAAGATCCCACTTATTTGCTAAAATATTTCCATTAAACCATTTAACCATTCTGTCGACAAGGACTAGCATGAACTTAAGTGTTTAAGAAGAGGGTTTTCTTTCATTGTCTCAGCTTTCCTTTCTATTGTGCGCAGAGCTATTTCACCAGGATAAATTTTGTCTGTGTTTTCAATATTTTGCGACAAGGGATCTAATTGCAAGGTCATACACCATGGCTCCATGAAAAGTGCCCAAGGAAATCATTGAGAGCTCAGGCCAAGGTTCAGATATTGTTTCTGATACTTCGCCTCGAATTATCAATACTATTAAAACATGGACGCATATTTTCAATGTTTTGTAGCCCGAGGTAATAATTTGCTCAGATGATTCCTGTGATGAGGAGAACGATGACATGTCCACCAAATACAAAATCGTTGCTCCAGCATAGATGCACAAAATAGAAGCAAGACCATGGCTTCCCCTCTATTATGATATGGTTAGATGGGCACTAGACCATGTAGACCTCCTGACCGGAACGATATTCAACGAACAGAGGGAAGCAGTCAGGTCTTTCAGACTAGAGCACCTACAGGCAATGTATAAATTGTCACCCACTTCAAATTGTATTTACAATACCGAATTCCTAGAGGATTTAAAAAAGAAGGAATGAGAGCAGTTCGGGAAAAAATTATCCAATCTAATCAAAGACTGGGTTTCACACCCCGCGAAATTCAAGGCCGATACTAATGGAATTTATTCAATCTCCTCTTTAGAGCCACAATTAAAGTATGTAGCGATGATGACCTGTAGACTGTACAGGAAGGAGGACACAACTCACTTTTTCCTCCCATGGGTGTCGCTCATTTATACAGTCACTGAAGGTTTTTATTTCGACTGGGCCAAACTTATGTCGAACAGTCTCACCAGTCGAATTACTGAATATCGAGCGCAGAATGCCAGCGGGAGAACATATTCATTCTTTATGTTTTCCTACATCATGGACGCTATTTTCTTCATGACACCTTTCCCATTGATGATTTGGAGCTAGACTCTATCTAACACTGAGCCTATCCATGTATACCACTCGAAGCTTTGGGAGGATAAGGCAAAAGATTTCATCTACGAGATTTTTAACTGGGTAATGGTACCGATGCATGTTGCTATCTTCCGCCATCCGCCTCCCCGTATTTAAGATAACATCACGACCAACCTAAGTAATGTAGCAGATTGGTATATAGAATCATAGTATTCATACATCAGGGTTTTCTGCACCTCCATTCTCCCCCATGTTTTGTCGTTATTTTTGTCAGATAAGCTAATATGCCACGAGATCGCCAGGCAAGTTGTTCTTGGTGGAATAAGCAAGGAGCTCAAAGGACTATCGAAGAATTTATGGCCACCCTTCCCCATTCACATTGGGTCATACTCTCTATTAGATTTTGGCCATGCTAAATCCGAGGCCATGGCCTTGGAAAAAATCAATTTGGTGAACATTGAGTTCAAAAAGCACGACCCAAATAAGGTTGTGAGTAATCACTTGGAGAATTGTGTCCTGAAGAGATATGAACATGAGGATTCACCCCATGATGAAATCTTCCGAGGTGTGAGGTCCTACTCTGAATTCTTGAGCCGGATTCAGGCCTTGTCACCCAAAGATATGGTCAATTTCCTCAAATTCAAGGAGCATCGGAAGAGTTGCCTCCCCTTAATTTTATAAGGCAAAACCCCAAAGCTTCTAGACATACAACAGACAGAAGACAAACGCTCAAATAACTCAAGTCCTAGCAAGGAGAAAAATCAGGAAGGGACAGAAAAAAAGGATACCTCAGAACAGGGAGCTGAAATCCCTGATCGGGGAGAGAAAAACCCAGAGGCAGTTGTGCCAGGCAAGCAGGTACTAAGTCAAGCTGAGATATCCTCGCAAAAGGCAGGTGACACCTCACCGATCACATCAAAATATTCGGTCACAGATGCTACCCCTAAACAATCATCCAAGGAAATCAGCAGTTTGATTGTTGTTATCACACCCTTATAGTTCACAAAGGGGAATCTCGATGCGGGATGGATTTTCAATGAAGAAATGACGCCCATTTTTGTAGAGGATCTACCTCCTAAAGAATTTTTCTTTGATAAAAAAGGGAAGGTCGTGGTGAGGCAAGAATTATATCAAAGAGAGGGCCTAGTGGCTAAAACAATTAAAATCATGACAGATTAAAAGGTCGTGAAAGAGGAAGAATTCATCGAGGAGATAGCGGGAACATTAGGAGCTTACGCTACGGCCAATCAGTACTTAGTTGGAACTCTGAAGGCACAGTTGAAATGGAAGAACCTCTTGATCGGTAAGTTGGAGGCAAAGATAGTTACAGCAGAAGAAAATGTCAGGGATCAGGCGAACAAAGGTCTCGAGGAGGCCAGAGCAGCTGACCAACAAGAAATCGAACAACTTAGAGCCGAGCTCGAGAAAATGCATCAGTCAGTCCAAATAAAACAAGCGCAGATAAGCTAGCAAGAGGAGTTAATACAACAGTTGTAATCAAAACTAATTTTTGTCGAGAACCAGGCCATAGATATAGGTACGTTCTGGTACCAAGCCACCGAGATCCAACAGAAGGTGGAAATAGCTCAGCAAGGATTTCTTGCCAAAGTGGAAATCATCCAAAATCACTTTCAAACAATTTATCAAGCGCTAAAGGATATTTCTTTAAGATAAAGGGAAGCTGGGGCAGCTTGAATCGCTTTCTAGGAGGTTGTTGTAGCAACAACAAAGGAAGGAATGGTTGGTAGTGTTATATTATCCATCTCATAGCAAACCAGGGGAAATATCTTACTGAAGGCATGGGAGCATAATATATCAAAGAGTAGAGAAAGAGATGAATAATTCTTGTGAAGAGACATTCGGCCTGATAAATAAAAATCTTTTGAACCTTGATAAGGAGGATAGCATCGGGACACTGGGAAAAATTAACATAGCCAAACGCCTGTTAGATATCAAGGAGAATGTTGAAAAGGAACAAGCCAAAATATCCCAGCTGAGTCAGGTTGAATTTTCCCAAGTGGACAAATGGTTAATAAAACCAAGTTTACAATTATGGTCCATCATCACGGAAGACCGACAAGTAGCAAGACGATTGCCACACCTGGTGAAAAATTGTTACACTTTCGAGGCCAACAACCAAGCAGAGCCCTCCAGGTTGCCCAGTTGATTGAAAGGTGTGTCAGTTGTGTTGAGCAGGGGAAAGGATGGGCTTCTGGTGTTAAATGATGATAGGCGTTATTCTATTCTATTTATGAGTACAAGGGAGCAAAGAAAGGAAGTCGTTCCACCTGCATGGGGGAAGACAAAGAGAGAGGAAATGAAATGCTTCCTTTCCTCAATTGTAATCAAAGGTTTCTAGAATGAATGTAATTTGAAATGTTTTTAGCCTTGTATAAATAGGCATTTTGAAGAAAAACAAAGGGATTTTTCTTTTGGCATATTGTAATAGAGAAATTTTCCATCGCCAGGAATTAATACAGAGCGAATTAAAGACTACATATTCCATCAAGATTGAGTTATGTGCTTTCTTCTGTTATTTCATGCTTCATGACATTTTTATATGCATCTTTGATGAATGTTTTGACTACAATTTGGTACAACCTCTACTATGGCAATCATGTTTTAGTTATCTAATTATTTTCATATTTTCCTCTGTATCAGCTATTAGAAGGTACAAGACCTGTGGATTACTTAGATCGCTATATTTTACACTTCATTAAAGTGTTTCTCTTCTTTTTCTTCTTCTGTTACAGCGTGATATTCCTCTCAAAATGATGCCTCACATTGTCTGACAGCGCTATGTTTTTCTTTCACTTCATACATGGTTCCAAATTTTTAACTCAGTTACGGAAAACATCCTTCAATTTGTTAAACTACTAATTTGTCTCACGAGATTTTTTCTCTCGTATAAATCAAAAAATTGAATTAGAAACTTAAAAACAGTAGCCTCTTAAATATCGGTTCCTTAAATGACTATCCCTGTTGCAAGGCAACCTCACATAGAACCTGACTTCTCAAACCAAACCAGCATCACCTTAAACCTATTTGACACTGTCCTAAGAACTGCAACCACCCAGGTCGAACTCGAACGTTCATGGGAAACCATTGAATAGACATAACCACTCAAGAACAAGTGGAAGTTGGACACAGACAACTTAGAAATCAATTATAGTTTCTCTTCCAGTTGTTTTCTCCTTCCCTTATCCTTTACCCTTTTATAGATGCCTAGACTCTATACTTCCTAGCCTTAAGTACAGACTCTGGAACAAAAGTGGGTAAGGGAAAAGGAGTTGAAAGGTTGGAAAGAGGGGCTAAGCTTAGGGGCTTAAGTCCTTGAGAATAATATTTTATTATTATTCTAAAGTTGTGTGACAAAACATGTTTTTATCCTAAGTCCTGAGAGAGGCAACGCATGCAGCTCCAACGTGTGCAAAAAGAAACACATGCAGCTCTAGGAAGACAAGTGTCGACCTGGGCACAAATGGTTAAAAGATGAAGCGTCATTTGAGTCAGGGGTTCATCCTCCATTATTTCGTCAGTTGTCTGAACCATTTGAGTTTGGGTTCATTATGCCAGTTCTCCCGATCCTCTGCCTGAAACCGTGAGACTTATGTGGACGACCTCTGCTTAATTTTCTTGTCATGCATTCTTGAAAACCAGAACCGGGAAGTCGACCAGTTATTCCTGTAAATCTCGTAACCTCTGTATTCGACCCTTGCAATAATCACGCATGCACCTGAGACCCAAAATCCATGAACCATTTTTGTCTTTTGAGGAACCCGATACCTGAGCAATCGTCTGAATGTGTTCTGTTTAGCGTGGGATGTTTCCATTTTTGGGCATATGCCCATTTCCTATTGTGGTTGTCATCCTTGTGTGAATGAGTGTTGAACCATGGATGTTGTCCTCACTTGGTTGGAGCTGAGTCGAAGAGTGTTCTGAAGAAGCGGGTTGTCAGGCCCGTGGAAGAAGAGGCAGGTTGTCAGGCCTGTGAGTAGTTCTCTCCAGGTGAGAGAGTCTATTGGGAAGTGGTTTTCTCCCAAAGAGAGTCCAGCACCAGCTACGAATCTCTGAGAATTCCTGATTCATCCTATTTTTGAGACCCAAAGAGGGAGGTGAAGCACTGATGGACTATTCTTTTGAAGGTGTATACTCCTGGGTGGAACAGGCATGTGGGGAATGAGAGTCCATGAGTAGTGGGCGTAAGAAGGCTCCTAGAGAGAATCCTTCTGGTTTCTCTGTGCAATTTTCCTGTAACCTCAACCTAGTCTAAAATTCCCTTGCCTTGGGTGGAGCTTGGTCCTAGCTCGGGGGTGACCCACTGTTGAGCATGATGAGTAGCATGGCCTAAGGCTGGGAGATTCATGGAATTTTTTCACGTAGTTGGTGGAGTAATATAGTTTCAAAGATAAGTATATTTATGTGTTTAATTTCAATTAAAATGCATGTCTATGATGCTTACAATATTATCATGTATTCTGTTGCAATGATATTTACTATTAATTCCATTAATTATGTGTGTTAGCAGTAAAACTGTGATTATTTTGTATTGTTGGTTAAAATTCATTAAATCTATTAATTAGATTTAATATGCATGTTATATAAAAATACATGAGAATGTTTCGCGTAGTAGTGTTTCACAGTAGTGGGGTTGATGGTCGGGGACGTTACAATATGGTATCAGAGCCATGTTTTCAACGCTAAGCCTAGATGGGTTGGATAAGTGGTCTTTGGACCCAAAGTTTTGAGTGGAAATGGTGTTCGAAGGAACCAATTTTCAATCTGAGATTGTTTCTGAGTGCCAAGGGGTTACTTGGTCATGTTACGAAGATCAAGAGGAGTAGCGGTAGAATAAAACCGCAGCCGGCGTGGTATTTGACCATAGAGTGAGATATTTCTCAATACATGGGGTGTTGGATCCGTAGGATCTGTCAGGAGAAGGAGAATCCTTCACAACCGTCAGATCTAGTATTGTTGCGAGGCAGTTATCCATGAATTCCTTTGGAAATCCATAGAGTAACAGAGTCTATTCTATGTCATAGAATATGTTCGAAAGGAAGGGAAATACCTTACGACCATCATATCTGGGGAAGGTGAAGAGGAGTTAAACTGGAAGCCCTTTGGACTTCGCGACTTCAGTGAAGTTTGATGCTAGAAATAAGAGAAGCATTGAAACCCAAAGCTCCGAAGTGGATCTACACTATATATCTAGAGAGGAGAGATCGACTGTTGGATCAAGCCAATGTCAATAGGTCAAACGCAGTGGTGAAGGGAAAAATCTCCCGAAGAGACGAATTAGTGATTCATGATGACATCACTTGTATGGACATGGACACATGGGATGTGTGCCACGTGCTAGTGGGTTTCGAACCCATAGAAGTTTGAAATTCCATATGGAACGTGACGTGTAACACCCATCTAATTGGGCCACGAGTTATTCATTAGTATTTCGATGTGTGGCATCCTTTGTGAGCAAGGTTAGTGGGGCTTGAGTTTATGTAACATAGTTAAAGGTCATAGGACCCACAATGGCATTGATCACGATACATCAAGATCAATGGCCAAAAGGCATTGTGGGGACCCAAGTTACACGGAAGCTAATTCTCCAAGGCAGTCCCGCAATCCAGACCGTGGTTTCACTAAGGGGTTACGTGTCAGCGTTAGGAGAATTGCAGGATGAAATGTGGGTTACTCCAAAACTACCATTGCGTGCCCCCACAATTGGGAAAACGTTAAGTGATGTAAGGTAATGATGTCACCTAAGGTGATGTGGAAGTATTCAGGGTGTGTGGATCTGAAATATTCTGAAGTCCCGAAGTACCGAAACTCATAAGCCTAAGGTTCCATAGTGAGTGTCAGCCATAAGATGTTGGGTAGACGTGGACCATTGATCCACCCTACTGCACGAGTTCAGTAACTCGAAACTCTGGGTGATCATTTTTTTGTGCTGGGAAATCTTATGAATCCAAAGGTCAAAGGCCTGAGTGCGCACTCATCGATCTAGTGCTTGGTCATGACCCATGGTCCCGTGGGTTGGGGATGGAGAGAAAGGATCTAGTTCCCAAAAACTTAGCAGAGCAGAGATCTGAAAGAAGAAATCTGCGAGGATTCTTGATTGAACGAGAATCAAAGAGAATGAAAACTTAACATTTTCTTGAGTCAGATTTTTTTATGAATGTTGTGGGATTTGTTAAGGATTAATGGCCTCAAAAATTCTGGTTGTCTTCACATTGTGATTTCACAAGTTTAGTGAGTGTTAGAACCGATTAGAGTTGTTAATGAGCATGGAGAAATGGAAGAGACACAAAATGCTTCCAGTTCATAGAATGAATCTAAAGGGATGGATGTTCATTTGGGAGTTGAAGGGTCGAACTCCAATGGGTATGGAGAAGAGATAGATAAGGAAGGGAATATGATGAAGATCATTGAAAAATTGCAGAAAGATGCCCAAACTCACCAAACAGATAGCATAAAGCTTAGTAAAGCTTAGGATAAATAAGGTGAATTCAACTTAAATTTGATGAAGAGTCTAGAGATAATAGAAAAGAAGTTGGACCAGGAGAGAGACTCGAGAAAAATCGGGAGTTACCCAACTTCTAAGGGAAGAATATCAAGGAGTGTTGGTGAACACCATCATCACTCCCAAGGTCGCTCCAAGAGGAGGGAACATAGTATTTCAAGACCATATCCTACCAGAAAGCATAGGAGATCTCGAGTGGATGAACTAAAGGGTGAAATGAACAAGATTAATCCTCCTACATTTGATGGAGAACACAAGAAGGAGGAAGATGTTGAAGCATGGTTTCTTGGCATGAGGAAATATTTCCAACTGTAGAATTATTCCTCTCATGCAGAAGGAAGAATTGTGATCTATCAACTGAAAGGAAAAGCATCCATGTGGTGGTATCAACTTGTGCAAGAGCAGCACATTAGAGAGAAATATATCACTTGGAAAGAATTCAAGAGATATTTCGAGAAGAAATACTTGACTAAAAGATACTACGACAGAAAGATGAAAGAGTTCTTTGAACTCAAAATGGGAAGCATGACCATTGATGAGTATGAACGAAGATTTTTGGAATTGTTGAAGTATGTTCCATTCATCAAGGATGATACTGTCAATATTTAGAGGTATCTAAGTGGATTTCCACCTTCCATTGGTGACAAGATTCAGTATGATGACCCTAATACTATGGAAGAAATGATAAGAAGAGAAAAATGCCTATATGAGCAGCAAAGAGAGAAGCCTACCTTCCGGAAGACTTGGGAAGACAAGAAGAAATTCCAAATGGATCAGAGGAAGAAGGGAAATAAGCTACCCTTTTTCAGAAACAGACCTCAAGGATAGCCATCGTTTAGAGAGCCGAGAATGGCTGACGTAGGGGAACAAAGGCCAATACAGATGCCCATTCAATGTTGGGGTTGTTAGGAGAACCACAAGTACAGAGATTGTCCCCATAAAAATGGAAAAGTGAGAGTTGTCCATAATGTTTAGCAAGCTGAAACAGTGGAGGACATGGGAAGTAGAATGCCAAGGATCTGTGCAGCCCTGGACAACAAGCAAGCTGAATATCAGTCGCAGATGATTGAATTAGACTATATGATCAACAACCATGCCTTTAATATTTTAATTGATTCAGGAGCTACCCATAGTTATATAGATCCTAGAGTGGTGGAGAAGAAAACATGAAAAGTCTTGGTTAGTGCAACTAGATAGAGGAACCAAGAGGAAAGTCTATGAGTTAGTTAAGTCTTGTCCAGTGGACATGAATGGACTAAGAACAAAGGCGGAATTGAGCATTCTGCCTTTAGGTTCTTATGACTGTCTAATTGGGATGGACTAGTTGGACCAAAACCATGCCAACTTGGACTTTCATAACAAGGCATTCACTTTCCTAGATGAGGAAGGAAATCGGAGAACAGTCCAAGGAATTCCCAGAGTTGTTGCTATCAGAGAAATCTCGGCAATGCAACTGAATAAGTGCTACAGAAAATGTTGTTAATTATTTGCATCCCATGTGGAGGAAGAATATAAGGATGAAGTCTCAAATATTGGAGATCATGTAGTACTAAAGGAGTTTGAAGATGTATTCCAGGAGATACCTGGACTACCTCCGAAAAGAGATATTGACTTCTTTGTAAACTTGATGCCTGGAGCAACTCTAGTGTCAAAATATCCTTATAGAATGAGTACGCCAGAGCTGAAAGAGTTACAATTGCAGCTTGAAGAGTTTCTAAAGAAGGGATACATACACCCAAGTGTGTCACCTTGGGGAGCCCCGGTCCTGTTCGTAATGAAGAAGAATGGGACACTGATATTGTGTATTGATTTCAGACAGTTGAACAAAGTAACTGTAAAGAACAAATATCCTTTGTCGAGGATTGATGACCTCTTCGATCAGTTGAAGGATGAAAAGATATTTTCAAAGATAGATCTCAGGTCAGGATATCACTAGGTAAGGATAAAGGATGAAGACATCAGCAAGACCACCTTTAGAACAAGGTATGGTCACTATGAATTCACAGTGGTGCCATTTGGGTTGTGAAATGCACCCGATGTTTTTATGTGCCTGGTGAATGGTGTATTCAGGGACGATCTAGACAAGTTCATCATAGTATTCCTGGATGACATTCTGGTGTATTCAAAGTCAGAGGAAGAGCATGAACAACATCTTAGGATGGTTTTATAGGTGCTAAGAGAGCACCAATTGTATGCCAAGTTGAGCAAGTGCTCATTTTATCAGGAGAAGATCCATTACTTGGGGCATATTATTTCGAAGGATGGGATAGTTGTAGATCCTGAGAAGATTGAGGCCATCAGAGAATGGTCAGCGCCAAAGAATGTGACAAAATTTGGATCCTTTATGGGTCTAGTTGGTTATTACATAAGGTTTATCGCAGGGTTCTCGAGAATATCTCACCTATCACTTCCTTGCAAAGGAAGGAGAAGAAGTTTCAGTGGACAGAGGATTGTGAGAAAATCTTTCAACGATTGAAGCAATTGTTAACCAGTGCTCCAATCCTAAGGATTGTAGATTCGAATGAAGACTTTGTGGTATGCAAAGATGCATGCAAAGAAGGACTAGGAGGAGTCCTTGGTCAAAATGGATTTGTAATTTGTTATGAATCCAGAAAGTTGAAAGAGCACGAAAGGAATTATGCAACTCATGATTTGGAGTTGGTAGCCATAGTTCACACTCTAAATAAATGGAGACATTACCTCATGGGAAGGATCTTCGAACTGAGAATAGACCACAACGGTCTGAAGTATTTGTTTGATCATCCAACTTTGAACGCTAGACAGAGTAGGTGGATCGAGTTTCTCTGTGAGTATGATTTTGATATCAAGCATATCAAAGGGAAAGAGAATAAAGTGGTTGATGCACTCAGTAGGAGAGTGCATGAATTACATGCTACAACCATTAGCATGTACCGAACTGATATTAAAAGAAGAATTATGGAGGTTGAAAATACAGATTTGTAGTACAAGGATTTGGTAGCAAAACTACAACAAGGTGAGATGTCACAGAAAGTGGAAAATTATAAATTGGAAACTAACGGAATACTTTTGTACAAGAATAGGATTTATGTACCTAATGTCCAGGACTTGAAACTTATGATTTTTCATGAAATGCATAATGTGCCTTGTGCAGGGCACCTTGGATATCAGAAAACTGTGGCAGCAGTCAAGAGCCATTACTTTTGGCGAGGTATGAAGAAAGAGATTACATAATACATCACTATATGTATGGAGTGCCAGAAGTTCAAAGTTGAGCACAGACACCCAGTAGGGTTGTTGCATCCTTTACCCATTCCTGAGTGGAAGTGGGAAGTGGTGACAATGGATTTCATCACGTGATTGCCCAGAACAGGCAAGCAGCATGATTCAATCATGGTGGTGGTGGAAAATCTTACAAAATCTACCCATTTTATTTTGTTAAAGACTACTCACAAGGCAACGGATGTTGCTGATATTTTTATGAAGGAAGTGGCACGATTGCACAAAATTCCAAAGACAATTGTGTTTGACAGAGACCTGAAATTTACCTCCAATTTTTGGAAAGGGTTATTCAAGGGGTTTAGAACGAATCTGAACTTCATTATATCCTATCATCCTAAGTTGTATGGGCAGACAGAGCGGGTGAATCGAGTGATAGAAGACATGTTAAGGATGTATGTGATAGACAAACCATCTAAATGGGAAGACTACCTACACTTGGTAGAATTCGCCTACAATAATGGGTATTAAGCATTGTTGAAGATGAGTCCATTTGAAGCACTTTATGGGAAAAAGTGAAATAATCCAGTAAGTTGGGATAATCCAACTAATAGGGCGGTAGTTGGGCCAAAGTTACTCAAGGAAATGGAAGAGAAAATGCTGAAAATTAAGCAGAATTTGAAAGTTGTCCAAGACAGGCAAAAAAATTATGTTGATAAAAATAGAACCCATGGAGAGTTTAAAGTGGGTGACCATGTTTTCCTGAAAGTGAAAGCCAATAGAAGTTACCTAAAGCTGGGAAACTATGCCAAGTTGGCAGCCATATTTTGTGGGCCATTTGAAATCCTAGAAAGGATTGGGGCAGTTACATATATGCTTGCATTACCTAAATCCATGATTGTACCTAATGTGTTTCATGTTTCATTTCTCAAGAAATATATACTTGATCCTAATCATGTAATTGATTGGAATGTGATTCAAGTGGAGCAAGAAAGTGTCTTGCAAGTGCACCCTGTGTGCATATTGGACTGCAAAAGAAAACAACTCTGGAATCGATCCATGGGGCTTGTAAAGGTCCAGTGGACCTAGTATGGTCCTGAGGACGCAACATGGGAGCATGAGGATGTTATGCGGGCAGAATACCCACATCGTTTTGAAGATTTTGAAAATCTTGTTGATGTTGTGCGAAAGTTGCAATGAGGACAGTGAAAAAATAAGGGCAGGGGATTGTAATATCCCCAAGGATGAGCCCTGTTGTAATCATGTTTATGAACTGTAAATCATGTTTTGTAGGTTGGTGAGCCAAGTATTGATAAGTTGGTGGGCTTATGTGTTTATTAGGCCAGAGATCCTAAGTGTTAAAGGCCAGGATCTTGTTTTTGTAATGTAATATGCAAAACATTAATAAAGATTAAACATCGTTGTGTCCAGACTGACCACGAAGAAAGAGTGATGGGGGACTAAGCTTCCACAGGGTGGGTAAGGGAAAAGGGGTTGAAAGGTTGAAAAGAGGGGCTAATCTTAGGGGATTAAGCCCTTGAGAATAATATGTTATTATTATTCTAAATTTGTGTGACAAAACATGTTTTTATCCTAAGTCTTGGGAGAGGCAATGCATGCAGCTTCAACGTGTGCAAAAGGGAATGCATGTAGCTCCAGGAAGACAAGTGTCGACCTGGGCACATGCGGTTAAAATTTGAAGCATCAGCTGAGTCGAGGGTTCGTCCTCCATTATGTTATCAGTTGTCTAAACCGTTTGAGTCTAGCTTCATTCTGTCAGTTTTCCCGATCCTCTGTCTGAAACCATGAGAATTTTGTGGACGACCTCTACTTAATTTTCTTGTCATGCATTCCTGAAAACCATAACTGGTAAGCCGACAGGGTATTCCTATGAATCTCGTAACCTTTGTATTCGACCCTTGCAATAATCACTCACACACCTGAGACCCGAAATCCGTGAACCATTTGTGTCTTCTGAGGAACCCGATACCTGAGCAATCGCCTGAGTGTGTTGTGTTTAGGCTGAGTTGTTTCCATTTTCGGGCCTATGCCCATTTCCTGTTGTGGTCGACATCCCTGTGTGAATGAGTGTTGAACTATGGTTGTTGTCCTCACCTGGTTGGAGCTGAGTCAAGGAGTGTGTTGATGAAGCAGGTTTCTAGGCCCATGGAAGAAGAGGCAGGTTGCCAGGCCTGTGAGCAGCTCTCTCTAGGTGAGAGAGTCTTTTGGGAAGTGGTTTTATCCTAGAGAGAGTCCAGCACCAGCTACGAAGCTCTGATAATTATTGATCCGACCTATTTCCAAGACCCAAAGAGAGAGTTGAAGCACCGATGGACTGTTCTTGTGAAGGTGTATACTCCCAGGCGGAACAGGCATGTGGGGAATGAGAGTCCGTGAGTAGTGGGTGTAAGAAGGCTCTTAGAGAGAATCATTCTAGTTTCTTTGTGTAGCTTTCTTGTAACCTCGACCTAGTCTAGGATTCTCTTGCCTTGGGTGGATCTTGGTCCCATCTTGGGGGTGACCCACTGCTGAGTGTGATGAGCAGTGTGGTCTAAGGCTAGGAGGTTCGTGGAAGGTATGCACGTAGTTGGTGGAGTAATACACTTTCAAAGATAAGTATTTTTATGTGTTTAATTTCAATTAAAATGTATGTCTGTGATGCATGCAATATTATCATGTATTCCATTGTAATGATATTTACTATTAATTCCATTAATTTTGTATGTTAACAGTAAAACTGTGATTACTCTGTATTGTTGGTTAAAATTCATTAAATCTGTTGATTAGATTTAATATGCATGTTATATATAAATACATGAGAATGTTTTGCATAATAGTGTTTCCTGGCAGTGGGGTTGATGGCCGGGGACGTTACAGTTGCATCCAAAAATCTAGGGTGGTAGGGTGGTGCAAGGAAGAACCATTGTACTATGTTTTACAGGTTGGTGCCTGTGTGACTAGAAGTTGGTGCTTCCATCCAGTTGGTGTTGGAACACTCAGGGAGTTGGTGTTTCCTTATAGTGGGTGCTAGAGAATCCAGAGAGTTGGTTCTCTCAGCAAGTTACATCTTGTACAGGTTGGTGCCTATGTGTCTAGAAGTTGGTGCTTCCATTCAATTGGTGTTGGAACATAAAGGGAGTTGGTGATTCCTTCTAGTGGGTGCTAGAGAAAGCAGATAGTTGGTTCTCTCAGGAAGTTGTTGCTTGTAAAACAGAGGTGGTACCCTCAAAAGGACTTGGTTCTCATAAGAATGATAATGTACAGAAAATAAAGACTACTTATCATATCAAGAAGAAGAGGTTTTCTCCATTTATGGGTTTCCTAGGGAATATTTGTCTCTGTATATTTCATGTGTGTGATTGATGTTGAATATTCTATTGCTTACTTCCCTACATTATTGTGATCATTGTTTAGTGTTCTGTAATGAATTTAAAATGGGCATAATTTTTTAAGCACAGTAACAACTGATTCACCCCCCCCCATCAGTTTTTTAACAATTGGTATCATAGCTAGTTCCCTTTATTTAAGGGTATATCCTAGAGCTTAAACATGACTAGCCATGAAGGAACTTCAACCAACAAGGTCCCTATGTTCAATGGAACAAACTTTTCCTTCTGGAAAGGTAGCATGAGAACCTACATAATGGCTTTAGGTGCAAATGTCTGGGATGTGGTAGAGACTGGTTATGTAAATCCAGTTGTACTAGCTTCTAAGGATGACAAGATAGAATACAAATTCAACTCTAAGGCTCTAAATGATATTCTGAGTGGGCTTGCAGAAGTAGAACTTGTAAAAGTTATGCACTTAGAATCTGCCAAAGAATGTGGGACAAACTCATTAGAAGTTATGAAGGTAATGAGAAGGTATTGGATGCCAAGCTTCAAACCTACAGAGTACAGTTTGAACAACTAAATATGAAAGAGTATGAAACTTTTGGAAAGTACTTTCTGAGAATTGAAGAACTAGTAAATGCAATGAAAGGGCTTGGTGAAAAAATTGAGGAAGCCTCTTTAGTTCAAAAAATTTTGAGATCTCTGCCTGATAAGTTCAACCCAAAGGTCTCTGCTATAGAACAAATTAATGTTCTAAAAGTTATACCTTTTGATCAACTTCTAGAAAATTTGACTGCATATGCAATGAGGATAGGTAAAGATAAACCCACCTCGAGAGTAGCATCATGTAAAGAAAATAATAATGAGGATTATGAGCCTGATGAAATTGAAGAAAAATTTGAGAGAAGACTAAACAAAGGATCAGACGAGTACCAAGGCAAGTTTCCCTCCAAATGTTTTAACAGTGGAAAGATAGGTCACTTTTCATCTAAGTGTCCACACAAGAAGAAGGACCAGAAATCCGAAGGTGAAGAGAAGTACAAATCCAAGAGATTTGGTAAAAATAAAATTTTATGTGTAAACAATGATGACTCTTCAGGAGACACAGATAGTGACTCTTCCTGTGAAGATAAGGTTAATGACTTTATGCTTATGGTCGAAGAGTATTATGATAATAAAATCATAGGAAGTGATGTTAATGGTGAAGAAGTTGTGGTTGACTTGGAAGGAGAACTGATCATCTCCCTAGAAGAAATTTTTAGACTCGGATCTAAGAAGAAAAAACAAAAACAATTGTTTATACAGCTCGAGAAAGATAATAAAAAACCTTATGAATACTTTTCCCTGCTAAAAGTGGAATTAGAAGAGGCAAAGAAAATAGAGGAAATTATGAAACAACAGTTATCAGAGAAGAAGGCAAGATGTGAAGCCTTGGAAGAAGAGGTAGTAAAAACTAGAAATAAATGGAGAAGTTTAAAGCATTGTATGTCCAAAATATTCCAAGCATTAAAGCCTCAGCAGAACTAAACGACATTATGATCAAACAAAGATATCCTTTGTTTAAGACTGGTTTAGGTTATGTCAGTGGTTCAAATAGAAAACAACCAGAAAGAAAAGAGCCAGTAAAGATGATCAAGTTCCAAGTCAGCAGACAATCAGACCATGTGAGTACTTTGTCACCAAAAGCTAATAAAGACAAGATGATCCCTGATAAAAAACAAAGATATCAGAAGATGGAGCAACAAATTCCAAGAAGAAGGCCATCCTTCAGGTACCAAAATTTCTTCCATGGTTAGTGTTTTTACTGCTCTAATTTTCGTCATAAGATTGCAAATTGTCAAATTAAGTTTAGAGACATGCAACTGAGGAGGTCAAGAAATAAACAATGTTTGCAACATAGAACTAAAAAGCCAATGAGTAGACAATATTGCACCAATCTCTTTGACCTATTGAACTATGAGCTCGAATGTTATAACTTTCATAACTTCAGCCACAAAGATGCAACCTTCCATATGAAGAATTACAAAGTAGATCCAAGGATAAAGCTCTTAGCTAGAAATGCTAGCACATGGAAAAAGAAAGATAGTGAAAAATGTGGTCTAGTACTTTCAGCTCAAAAACAAAAAGACCCTTGG
>JASDQU010372767.1:8210-18397 GCA_032191745.1 Picea mariana
AGCAACAGAATTATCTTGAGCTTCCCTAAAGTTAGGTATCTTGTTATCTATGTATAATAGCAGAAGTATTGTATAGTAGATATGCAGTCCTAATCGGTTGTGCCATTTTGGAATGTGCTTATAACATGTTCTTTTGTGTTAAGGTGATAATCAGTACCTTCATATTAAGCTCTTCTGCATGTAAGAGCTTTGTTTTTACTCTCCAATCTATGGAGAGTAAAGCTTGTCGTTGTTTCCCATATGGAGCTTGTACTTGTTTCACATGCATAATTGTTTTTGTGCCAATCCATGGAGAGTAAAGTTTGTGGTTGCTTCCCATGTATAATTGATTTAGACATATGTTTGGATCCCTTTAAAATGATTGTGAAAGCATTGTAGAATTTATTTTACACTGAAGATCTTTAAACATAGAGTTGAGTTATTTATGAGATCAATTTGATTTTTGGTTTTAGAAAAAAATATTTTGTTTTATAATATGTAAATTTCACTTTTAATTGAGTTAAAATATGGGCTTTTGTTGAAGTCAATTTGATTTTATTCATTTGGGGAAGATAGAATTTTTCTTTTAATATGTAAAATTTCAATTTTAATGGAGTTACCTTTGATGGATATCATCGTGTAGTGCATAGGTTTCCATTAGGTTATGTTGGACATCAGAGTGCAGCGCATAGGTTACTCCTTAGTTTTTAAAATTAAGAGATGAATGGATATGTTCCTCATAGGTTCTGATGGATATCCCAGTGCAATGCATAGGTTGCCATTACGTTTTAAAATTAACATATGGTTTTTGACGCAGTTGTCCTTGAACATGGTTGGCTAGTCACATGCTTTTTAGTCGTTTAGAAATTATCTCTCCGTTTGATATGTTTTTGATTATATTTTTCACTCTCATTGTTTGTGGTAACTTCATTGTGGAATTTTTTTTTATTTAATAGTTTTTAACATGGTTTGGTTTTTAAGTAAATTTTGAATGTTGTAATAGTAAGGATGTTTTGATGGTGGTGGTGATTAACTTACATTGTAATATGTTATAACATATTACATTGTATTGTAATATGCTATAATAATACAATGTAATATGTTATAACATATTACAAGATCAAAATTGATCTTAGATCTTAAGAAATATAAGAGATTATTTGAATTTCTTTATATTGTTATTTAGATGAATAAAATTGGGATCTAATTTGGATATATGTAGGTTACTCCAAGAGAAAGTGTTTTTCATCTTGACAGATTCTTTCATGACATAGATCCATCTTAACTTGAGATTTTAGTTTTTTCATATTTTCATATTCATCAAATGATAAGAAAGGTTGAAATTGAAACCATTCAAACCTTTAACTCAATATAACTTTCCCCAACATGAATTCTTGTGACTTCTTGAAATCTAAAGAAGGAAACCCACAAAATGGTGGCCATCATAAAGAATAGTTATACACATTAAGGAAATATCAACCAATGAAAACCATAGTATCCAAGGCCTGGAATTCTAAGAGATTGCTCCATTTGGAATTCTAGGAGATTGGAATTCTAGGAGATCAAGACTTTTGAATTTGACTTGATGAGCTTCAGATTTCACATTCATGTGACCTCTTCATACAAATTCTTAAGCATCAAAAAAATGTTGGAAGTGGAAATTACATGACCTCTTGGTTAGAACCTTTGCACTTTGACATATTGGAATCAAGTGACCTTTTTCTTCATGATTTAGAGCTCACGTGAGCTTTTTTCTTTAATTATTTTTTAATAAAAACCTTTAAAAAGAGATTGCAAAAATATATCATATATGTGAAATATTAAAAAGAAAGGATACATACAAAACACTAAAATCAAGACATGAAAGAGAATAATCAAATTTCTTGAATATACTAGCACTAAAACAATGCAATATACTAAGAGAAATGCATTAAACAAATTGGTCAAATTTTATTGACTTTGTGAAAACTAAAATAGATACATATAATTAAATCAATGTAACCATCAACTTGATTTATGAGAATGAAAAAATCAAGTTTGATTTTATATCACTAAGGATTATCTAACGCAGAAACTCAAATATTGAATTCCAAATTCTTTTATTTCATATTCTCTTCATGTTATTTGTGATCATGATCTTACCATTTAATTGATTCATAATTCACTACCTCACTACTAAATTTGTTTATAGAGTGTAATTATTTCCCTAAAATTCCATCTCACTAATCATATTGAAATACTAAAGAAAAAAAAATTATGTAGCCCTTATCTTATCCACTGTACAAACACTAAAACCAATGCATGGAATAGAATAATCAAATTTATCCAACTTAGTAGAAATTTATCGAATTTACCAACACTGAAATCAATACAATGAAGAACTTTTTTTATGAGAATACAAAAATCAATTTTAAATTTAAATCCCTAAGGAATATAGAATGCAGATATTGTTAAAAATCTAATTCCTTTATTTCATATTCACTTGGTCTCCTAGATTTTCCATGGACATGATCTCATACCATATAATTGATTAGTTATTCATTACCTCACTGCTAAACTTTACTAGGAGTAGTGATTCTCTACAATTTGTGATACCCCGATTTTCAGTCCATGATTTGATAGTGTAAGGACAAAGTTCCTAAACAATTAAAAGGTGATGGAGTTCTTAGGAAATGAAATTCTTTGAACATTTTAATAATAATGAAGTACATCATTGGTTGCAGAATGGACAAGGAAAAGAGTTATAGGGGGCTATGATTCCATGAGAAAGGGGGGACTGAGGGACTAAACCTTTACACCTTGTTTAATGAATTATCAAACATGGTTGTGTTGGGGGGAATATGACGGGGCGCAAGAGTCTCTTGGGAATACCATGTTGGCCTTGGATTGCTTGGATAAAAATCCATGTTATTGATTGTATTGGGGTTAAGAAATTGTTCGGTTGTTCAGTTGTGGGATAAATTACTCATTCATTTTTATGTTTCCTCATTCACTCTTGCTCTTGGTCTAGGCATGGAAAATGAATAAAAGGAGAGAAAATCCATTGCTTATTGGCTACAAGTAACTATTGACCATTACAGTAATGGATTGATGCATGAATGAATGGATGCATTGGAAATTTGATAAACCTTGCCACGGTTGTGAGTCCTCAAGAGTTCCATCATTGAAATTCTTGACCAGATGCATTGGAGCCCTACAAGGAGGTGGAAATAATGAGGGACTACATGGCAGTGAAGGGGGTTTGATTTCTTAGGTTGTGCAAGTTGGGAGAAGAGAGTTGGTGAACTTTGGATTGTTGTGTGTTGAGAAACGTTAAGAGCTTCAGTGCTGACTAGTTTGGGAAGATGAGTGTCATCCTCGAACCCATCCTTGTGGATTCATAGCTCTAACTCGAGGGTGACCTATTGTTGAGACTTGGAACAACAATGTCTAAGGTTGGGTGGACTTTCCTTGGTATGTAGCTAGTTGGTGATTGTTTTTGTTAAATACAAGTGATCTCTATCATTATGTTTCTCTGCTAATACATAATTATTTCCACTATGTATTCTTTATTATCTCTAAGACATGCATTACGAATGTGTCTTCTTGTTGGTTGTTGTTCTGCATGGCATGTTGTTCTTTATTTATAGTTTAACATGAATCTTGATATCTGCATGTGTTATTCCATGCTTATTTATTTAGTTATTGGTATCATATATTAAAAATCAGTTCAAGAAGAGGTTCTTGAGGTAGCGTGCCCAGGCTTGGAGGATGGGGACATGATCCCTTTCCTTCACAATCTGGGCATCTAAGTTGAAAGGTATTCCTACAAGAAACCCATGCACATAAATCGTCAATCAAGCTTCCAAGTGGGTCATCCACCATTGATCCATGGACTATGTAAATATTATCCCACATACATGGGATGATAGTGGATTGAACGGTTTATAATCCTAAAGAACCCTTACATTATTTTTGTGCGAAAAGAGAGTCATGGAACGTTGTTTGGGATGCACACAATACATACTTTTGGTTGAGGGTTCTAATGGGACAATATCCTAGATACAAAATATCAGAATATCTAAGTGGTGTTGTCTGTGGGAGAGTCTATACCCGATATACTGGTGGGTTGGTGCCCTATATATCAGATATCAAAGATATCGAAGTGGTTTCATGTGCAGGGAGCCAATAACATGGTGGGTCGATGGGTTAGTGGCCATGTCATATGCCATATCTAGCACTCATGAAATAGTCCACGTGTATGTTGTGTCAGACAAGAAACGTCAACAAGAAGAAAGTTTGATAGGTGCCATGTGTAGCATTGTTTTTATCCCATGTGTCATGCAGATAGGGTTCCATGAGTCTAGGTGTCATTTGGACCCCCACCTCAATGCCTTAAGTGTCACCCATTGGATCTGGAGGATGAGAGATCTTGGTTGTTGATGAAGCTCGGAAGGGAGTTCATCACACTGGATCCTCTAACCCCCGAGAGATCCAAAAACCCATCCTTAGATGGAATACCTGGGGATTCAATACCAAATATATTAGGTTACCAATGCCATGGTGAGCGGATACATCGGTAGGACGATACCCCAGATATTGGATATTGGAAGATATTAAGTAGTTTCAAGAAAGGAGAGTTGATATCTCGATAGTTCAGTGCCCTAGTGGGCCCATATCAGACCCCCAAAAGTTTCCCATCATTTTTCAGTGTGACATCTTGATGCCCCTATATCCTGGTAGGTCGATGGCCATGTCAACTATCATCTTAGTTGACATGTCAGCACTGTGTTAGAAGACATGTCATATTCTAGTTCATCCAGCACACATGGAAGGTTCCACATGGATGCCACATCAACTTGAGTGACCTCTGTAGAAGGGGAAATGCCAAAAATTTTAGAAGGGCATAAAATTTTTCTCTAAGGTCGACATTTAACAAGCGAATAGTCATTAGAAATATCCTGGAGAAAGGAATCCAGCTATGCACCGAGAAAATTGATCTGAGTAATAGAGATGACATTTAAGTGGGAATAATATGATTTATGACCTTAGGAACAAAATAAAAAATTATATAAATTTTACAGTCCTTTTTCCAAAAATGTGTATCCATGTTTATTCCTTTTCCTAATAGAAATTATGTTGCATGCACACTTTCTTACAAAATTAAGGGTATAAACATATAATTTCAAGATAAGAATGTATATTTGATAAATAGAGGAAGGAGAGGAATCCTTCAGTCATGAAAGAAAAGACAAAGGTCAGAATATCAGGATTGGAAATGCAAAGACAAAATCTAATGGTCCCAAAACCAGAGTGGAACCAAAAAAATTAATAGATATGGTGACAATGTTTAAAATAGAAGTGCATAGTTACAAATAATACAATTATAATAGGAAGAAAGAACATAACCAAACAAAATTATCAAATGATGAAAAGAATAAATTAGTTGCAGAATCAAGCAAGGAATGGATCAGGTTCAAGACAGGGGGAAGAAGGAAGATAGCATGAAAGAAGAGATAACTACAAAAGAGACAATCATTCAAGAATTGTAAGTGTAACTTATAGAAATAATTCACCTTGTTTCTCAACTAGGAATTATTATACATCTGAGGATTCAAGGAGAAATACAAAGGTGTCCCTTGTCAGACATGAAAGAAGAAGATGCGAGTGGGATGGTTTACAAGGAGAGTTGAGGAATATTAAGCCACCATCCTTTTATGGTGAAAGAGAAATGAAAGATCATGTTTAAGCCTGATTTCTTGGAATCATGAAGAATTTTCAATTGCACAATTATTCCTCTAATCTAGAAGCTATAATTGACACTTACCATTTGCATGGAAATGTTTCTATGTGGTGGGATCAATTGAAGAAAGTGGAGCACATTAATGATAACAAGATCACTTGGAAGGAGTTCAAGAGGTATTTTCATAAGGAACATCTTTTAGAGCACTACAATGACAACAAGATTGAAAAGTTCTTTGAACTCAGGAAGGTAAGCATGACGATGGGAGAATATGAAAAGAATTTCTTAGGATTTATGAAGTATGTGATATTTATCAAAGATTAAAAGGTAAATATACATATATTTTTTAGTGGAATTCCATCATTTTATAAGGAAAAGATTAAATATGATGAGCTTAGAAATTTGACATAAACCATTAGAAAAGCTAAGTGACTGTATGAGCAGGGAAAGGGTAGATAATATTTGCAAAAGTATTGGAAGGATAAGAAGAAGGAGAATTATTATTAGAGAAGGAAGGGATTCAAACCTCCTTTTAGTAAAAATATCCCTAATAAAAATCAACAATATCAGTCGAATAAGAATGAGTCCAAGAAAGAAGACTCCTTGGGGAAAAGGGGAAGACCACCAATCCAATGTTGGGTATGCAAAGAAGACCACATGTACAAGGATTTATCTCATAGAGGATATAAAATAAATACCATGCACAACCTACAAGAATCTACTACGGTAAAATACATGGGAAAAAATATTCCAAGAATATATGCCTCCTTGGAATACTGTGAAGCAGAATGTCGATCCCATATGATTGAAGTGGAAGGTAAGATCATTAAAAATATCATTGTTTTCTTAATTGACTCAATAGGAATCCATTGTTACATTGACCCTAAAGTAGTAGATAAACTTTATTTGGAGAAAATTAGGATGGAGAAATCAAGTTTGGTTTAGCTAGCCACAAGAACCAAAAGAATGATCAATGAGACCGTAAGAGGTTGTCCAATAAATATGAATGGAGAAAATGCAATTATTGATATTAATCTAATACCATTATGATATTATGATATCTTAATTGGAATGGATCGGTTGGATAAGCATCATGTCATCCTAGATTTTCATGACAAGACATTTACATGCCTTGTTGAAGAAGGAAAGCAAAGCATTGTGAAAAGAATTTTGAGACCCATTTCTATAAGGGAGATTTCATATTTGTAACTAAAGAGATGTTTCAAGAAATATTTTCAATTATATGTATCTTATGTGGAGGAACCAGAGAGGAAAAATGGACCAAGCCTTGAAAAATATCTAGTATTACAAGAATTTAAAGATGTATTCCAAGATTTTAAATATGTATTCCAAGAAATATTTGGATTTCCACCAAAGAGGGAGATATATTTCTCTATTGATTTAGTACCGGGAGCTACCCCAATATTAAAAAATCATTATAGAATGAATACTCTATAATTAAAGGAATTACAAATGTAGCTAGAAGAATTGTTGAAGAAAGGGTACATGTGTCCAAGTGTTTCACCTTGGGGAGCACCAATACACTTTGTGAAAAAAAAGGATGGAACATTAAGGTTGTGTGTTGACTTTAGACAGATGAATAAATCCAATGTGAAGAACAAATACCATCTACCTAGAATAGATGATCTCTTTCATCAACTAAGAGGAGGAAAGATAGTTTCAAAGATATATTTGAGATATGGATACCATCATGTAAGAATCATGGAATAAGACATCAATAATATAGCCTTCGGAACCAATTATGGAGATTATGAATTTGTAGTGGTGCCATTTGGATTTACCAATGCACTAGTTGTATTTATGTTATTAATGAATGGAATATTCATTATTATTTGGAAAAGTTATTCATTGTAATATTGGATGACATACTTATTTATTCTAGGTCTGAGGAAGATATTGAACATCACTTGAGGTTGGTCTTGCAATTACTCAGGGAACATCAGTTTGAAAAAAACCTCAAAATTGTCAAAAAAAAAAAAAAAATTGTTTATACATTCATCCTTAAATGGATTCGAAATTACAAGGTAGGATTTTCTATTTTTGGTTCAACTCTGAAAGTTTGATAGAGTCCTGGTAGTCGTCGGCTGACTTTACTGCTCAACTTAAAAATTTCAAAACAACGTTATATGATGTGCATACTCTGCATTCCAATATTCACTTATGGTTTTGTAGTTATATTTACCTTCATCTCTGTATACATATACCCATACAACAGGCTTAGACTACAATGATTTGGGACTTCTGGCCCTAAGCCTTATGCGTAAACTTGACATCAAACAAACTCGATCAAAAGGACTTAAGGATAAGGATAAAGTAAAGAGTTGGATTATATACCTCTGTGAAAAGTTTTTGCTAAAATAATATCAGGTCGGTGACGGTTTGGTAAGGCCTTCCGGTAACTTCAGTGTAACGAGTATTCTATAACCCCTTCCCATGTTAACAAGCTTGCTTGGCACCACCTGTCCAATATGTAACATCAACTTAATATTTCATTAACTGAGTTCATAGTGGTTAGGGCTAAGGGTGTCCATGAGTTGCATAGGTGCTTCCTTAATCCGTAGCCCATTAATGCTAAGGAAGAGATAGGTATGACGATAATTAAATCTTGGCCAGGCCATTAAAGGGGCAGGGTGTGTGCGAATGTCAAGGCCATCACCTAACCTATTGTCCAATATGGACGTGCCAAGTCTACCTCATCACATGGCATTTTGTACTAGTAGCCTTCATTCTATGAGGAAGGGTTCTTTAGGTTGTAGAAAATTTTCTTTTGTCATGGGAAGGTTATCCGGGAGCCTAGTTCTACGATTCCATTTCTTGGCAAAGGGGAGACAATTGTGGGGACTTCTTTCGAAGGAGGTGGCATCTCTTAACCAATCTGCCTAGTAAGTTTGACGCTATCACTGTAAATTTTTTGTCTGTTAGCAAGTTTTTCCCTTGTCGTTAAAACTCGAAAGAGAGGGCACTAGACTTGTTATTTTTCCTTGCTACTGGTAAGTAGCTCCACTTATCGCGCTCCTAACTATTCAATTCTTGAAGGCTTGATACTTCATTTTCTCTCCTTTTTGGTGCTTCCAAGGGTTTTTCCCTTTTCCTTTTCAGTAGTTTGCCTTTGTGCTTGTCGTCTCTCACTCTCCTTTACTGTCTTGTATCATTATTTAGTAGTGAATCTCTTCAAGATTTCTTCAGGGTTCCATTCCAAAAGTTATTTGTTAGGGTGAAGCCGTACTGTGTAACATTTGAATGTCATTTTCCTGGACCTAGCTCCATCTACCCATCTCCAGGAATTTTCTTCCGACTGAACACTGCACTCCTCCATAATCCCTAACCCTTAAAAGGAGGACCGAATATTAGTCATAATTTTCTTCTATAGGTCCCGATTTAATGATACCTCTCAGGTTTGAAATTCCTATAACATGCCACAAATAAAGGTCCACGGGCTTTGTACCGCATTTTTCATGGTTCATCCATATGGAGGGGTTGTGTCTGTATTACTCTGTGATTAATCAAACTTTATTACCTTGAAACCGGTTCCTATGTTTAAACAAGGAAGACGGAATTCTCATACTGTCTGTGTATTGACTAAGTTTCTTTTTAATGTACTCTCTATGGCACATATGTTTTCTCTGTACCACTAAATTGTATTCATCCTTCGTTTACTATTTATTTGACTCGATGTTGGGACTCCTATATATATTTACGAAATCGCATTTCTTGTAAAACCCTACTCTTTTACTAGATATTGTCACTAATTATGGGGCCATGTTTGATGCGAGGGTACCCATCAGATTGATCAAGTTCACTCCTCCCCTGTTGGTCCACTGGCAGTCACGACTAGGTTGGAAGCTTGCCTATAGCAATTCGGAGATAAGCAAAAGTTTTATGTCCAATCATTATCTTGTATGTTTTGTTGAATTTCGAGCTTTCGAAAGACCTCTATCCTATTACTAAATTAATTACTTTGTCCCTTGTAGGTCCATGTGGAACACAATGCTGGATCAAAACGGGTTCTACTCAGAAAGGTATTCTGGTTTCTAATAATAGAAACTCTTGAGGGTTTTGAAGGAATACCGGTGATGTTGGGTTATTGCTCCATCATGTTTTTCTTAAGACTGTTGTCTGAATCATGACATGTACAGATCTTAAATTTTTAGTTAAATAAATGTTATAATTTTCCTTTCAGTTGTTGAGGTTTACTTTGCTAGTCTCTGTATATTTGTCTTGTAGTGATATTTCAGACAAATATCCATATTGTGAAAATATGAAAAGGGCAGGCTATACAATGATTCGAAATTAATTTCGAATACTTATAAATGAAATCTTTACTCGTAAATTTCTTGTATCAATCGATGATTAATTTCATTCATTTAGAGTAGATTTTATAAGTATTATACACATATACTCCTGTATAAATGTGTGTTCATATGCGTATCTATATATCTATCTAATTTAACTTAAGTTTACAATT
>JASDQU010372767.1:23662-37869 GCA_032191745.1 Picea mariana
CATATTTTGGACAGATCTCTTTGTATGAGTATTCACCTCTATAACAAATATAATCATTTGGAAAAGTATGATATGATTCCTCTCTAGAGAGAGAGAGAGAGAGAGAGAGAGAGAGAGAGAGAGACTCGCATTTCTATAATTTCAAAGATTCAAAGGACCTTGCATTATAAATAATTGGTGTGTTTTATGGGTGGACAGCTTCATATAGAAATGGCCCAAGAATTATTTGTAACCCATTAGATTTAATAACCATAAATCATATAAAGGATACATGAACCGATAAATTCAAGGAAGTACAAATCCTTTGATTGAAAATATCCATGGATGGATTTAACTCATATTCCCTCTTAAACACCAACTATTATGTTTGGCCAATTGTAGTGATCACTAAAAATAACCCCCCCATGGTTGTCCATGAAGAATAAATATATTATGTTGGCTCTTATAGTTCTTAGTATAATGTTGATGTATGTAGCATTAGACAAGAACTTCCATATTGGCTTGTGTCTAGCATGTGTAAATCCTCCAAAGCCTTCTACCTTGAGACTTTACTTTAATTAAAGTAATCAGTTAAAGTAAAGGTCTTTTATTATTGAGTTGAGTTTTGTTTAAGGAAATTCTTCAATTAGCATTAGTGAATTAAATAATAGTCGTTGATCTCAAGTGAGGTGTGAAGTAATCTCAATCATCAATCACTTTGAAGATTAGGTTTAGGTCATAATTCAATATTATAAAATAAAGGCTAGGGTAAAAGAGAAGACACTTTTCACGTAGAGATAACAAAGAAGGACATTTTCTAGTGTGGAGGAATTCGAGAGTGTAGAAGCAAAGTACTTTTTCTTACACATGATACATTGTATGAGTGAGTGAGAGATCATTGATTTGGTGAAGAAGGAATCTTATCCAAGAGTTGATGAAAACAGAGTTGGATCACAAAGGACTATGATTCAAATAGATAGTGGATAGGTGGACAAGGAATTCCATCTAGATATCTAGGACAATGGAATATAGAGAACAATCGTACAACACAATGAAGAGAGAGAGAGAGTTGGTTTTATATTACATGTCACGTAGAACAACACGAGTTTCAGTCTAACAATTTCACAGATAACACAGAGTAGTGAAGGTATCAGGGTAAAAGTCACATTATTTCCATACATGATCGTAAAGTAGGTTTGACACTAGATTATTGAGTCATGTGTTGATGTACATTGTCTCTTTTCTATTTGGGCCATTTTCCCAATAAGGGATCCCTTGTAAAATTTGAAGTTATTTGAATGATAATCATAGTTGATTGGAAGAATAACTTTGTGTATTTTTTGTGAGATTTTGGTTTCCCTATTTATTCTTCTATTCTAATGTTTAGTTGATAACTCAACTATTGTTTTATTCAATAATTTATTTAATTGGAATTAACTATGAGGTGTTGGGTTAAGGAAAATTCCAACATGATATCAGAACTGAGATGGATCCAATATCAGGTTTCATAGTGACAAATCTATTGGATCAAGAGTGTTGTGGTGGGTGTTTGAAAGACCAAGAACAAATCCACTAGATTTTCCAACATATTTATTAGATATGCCAGGAGATATTGAAAGATCGATAACCAACAGTAAGAAATTGAAGGACAAATTTAAAGAAAACAAATGTATTGTAGAGAGATCAGTTGTTAAGAATAGCAATGGTATTCGATTATAGGTCACCTGGAACATTGTGGGTATTAGTGTAACAACCACATTTTTAGCGCATATAGCACGTAAAGAGATCAAATAGGATAATACAAGGGCAATTTCAGTAGAAGGTTATTAGATCAAATCTTGAAGATGGAAATTGGATTTTTATTTGAGGATAGGTTGGATGGGGTTTCCAAATATATTCCCTGGAAGGAGATGATCATTTTGGTGTTGATGGAGAATGGGATATGGGAATTTTCTAATAATTAGATCACTCCACCAAAATATGCGACAAAATTGGTCACCCATAATCAGAAGGATGTGAAGTCATGTGCATAATTGTAGATGGAGTGAAAGATCATTTGATCCCTCATTTATTGGGAAAAAAAATGTCAGGGACATGTGGGAGGCTCTGAAGGGTTTATTTCAGAGTAAAAATTGGAATTAGATAACAATGTTGAGAGAGAATATTAGAAACACAAAGATGATACGATCAGACATGGTGACAACCTATCTCACCCGGACCCGAAAGGTTCGAGCTGAGATGGTTGTAGTTGGGAAGAAAGTGATTGATTCAAAATTGGTAGGGAAAGCACTAAAATGATTCATGAAACAATGGACATCGTTCATCAAAGGGATCATGGCATGTGAGAATCTCCCTGATTAGGAGAGGTTGTGGGATGACTTCATTCTAAAAGAACTTTGAGATAAAGAAGTGAATGGAGGTGTTAGGGACCTAACCTCCCTAACCCCTCACATAGGTAGAGTAATATATTTTCCATGTGATAAAGGAAAATATTAATAAGTCCTAGTAATAAGGAAGAATAAGTCAAATGTAAGAAGACCTAATAGAAGCTTCCACTTCTATAAGATCTTCCTCTAGATTGTTCTTTTGGTAGATAGATTTAGTATAAATAGGATTTGAGGGCATGTGAATTTGTGTCTTGGATATTATTATAATAAAGCTCTTCTTTGCTAGAGGTTTCCCCATCGAAGAGGCAAGTGAACATTGCTATCATTAATAAAGTTGCTCTTTCTAGTGTTATTCTAGTATTATTCTGATATTGATCTGGTTATATTAGTATTTTTATGCCATTTCTTGCTAAATATTTATGTTATGCATACTATATTATATCTAGAATATTTTAGAAGCTAACTTTACATCCCAAGGCTCGATTTTCTTCCCTTAACAATGTATAACACCCCCTCACCCATACTTGGCGCTCAAAACCTTATAATGATCTTGACATTCCAACTTGAAGGAAAAATATCCCGGTCATATGTGGTGGTCTGAGGAATCATTGACGACTCTTGAGCTCTGGAAGATACATTTTAGGCCTAAAGAGAAATTTTCATCACTTCAATGTTGGTCTAGGACCTTGATACTTAGAAACAACCTTTACGGCCTAAGGCCCAAGTTTCCTTCTCTTACAACATCAATGACCATAGTACCCATGCTTACTTCTCAAATTCTCCTAATCTCACTAATATCCCCATTTGGAGGTGAAGGATGTACTTGGGGAGAAAATTAGTCACAACAGCACATGCACATTATAGGAATACACACATTCTAGAAAGTGTGCATGATTTAGGAATGGGTATCTGCTTTAGGAATTCACAGATGCTTTAAGAACTAAAACACACTTTCGGAATTCATGTGCACTTTATAAATTCACATTCTCTCTAGAATATGCATGTTCTCTAAAACGTATGCACACTTTATAATGCATGTGAAATCCTTTCATACAAATATTTTGGGTAGGATTAACACATTTAAAAGATGTATTTTCTGATTGGGTTTCCTCAAATTTAGTTTGGAGTGACAAACTTAATGGTTTGAGATGAAAATTCATCAAAACCTCCATTTTTCTAAACATCTATCAATATCTCAAATTTTCAAATTATAAGCTACACAAATACAATGTTAATGAAACGACACACACATAAAGTTGACTATGAAAATTACAAATATACATTTTTTTTTAAATTAATGTTTTTAATGTATTAATGTCTTCAGAATATCACAATCTGAAAGTACATGTACAACCTGCTATAAATTTGTATTGTCATACCCATTTTTAGAAACAATTATACATTGCACTAGTACAATTCAAGATCCTCCAATATAATTATACTTTTTTAAATTGATGATCTTAAGAAACTCATATTGTGTAGTAATCCATTGCCTTGTAATTTCATGGATACAATGACTTTCCTCTGTGCACAATGACTTTCAAGAATTGGTTGATGATGCTCTTTCAAGAAAATATGAAGATGAAGGGTCACTTTTTTCCCTCTCCTTCAATGTACCAGATTGGCTCCAAGTTGTTCGTCAGGAATGGCTACAAGATCCCAAAATTTCGAATATGATCCAACAAATCCATTCCAATTATCCAGTTTCCCCAAGGTACTCTTGGAAAAATGATGAGATTCTCTATAAAGGCCATCTATATTTAAGTAAATAGTCACAAAGTAAATCCACGGTGCTTTTTGAGCTTCATGTTGGACCCACAATGGGGCACTCAAGGTTTACTAAAACCTATGACTGGGTCAAACGTTCCTTTTTGGGGGATGGTATGAAACATGATGTTCGCACTTTTGTGGGGGAATGTGATGTTTTTTAATGCAACAGGGGAGAAACAATAAAATATCCTGGCACATTACAACCGTTGTCGATTCCACCCGCTATTTGGAGGGATATGTATATGGATTTCATTGTTGGATTACCTAAATCGAGCAATAATTCAGTCACCATGGTGGTAGTTGATCATCTTTTGAAGTATTCTCATTTCTATGCTCTTCAAAACCCATTTACCACCTCCACTATGGCTCAATGTTTCATGTATCATGTCTTCAAGCTTCATGGCATGCCTCATTCTATTGTTTCTGATAAAGATCCCACTTTCACCAACAATTTTTGGAAAGAATTGTTCAGGCTACAGGGCACCCAATTGCATCTCAGGACTTCCTATCATCCCCAGACTAATGGCCAAGCTAAAGTTGTAAACAAGTCTTTACAAACATATTTGAGGTGTTTTTCATCTAAAAGAAAAAATCAGTGAGCTCAATGGTTACCACTAGCTAAATGGCGGTACAACACTTCTTACCATATAACTACTCGCATGACTCCTTTTGAAGAAGTATATGGAAAAATTCCTCCTTCAGTTCTTTCATACATTCCTGGTGTCTCAAAGGTCCAGGAAGCTAACCAAACTCTTATAGTTCGTGAGGATATTATCCGTACACTCAAAGAGAATTCGATCATGGATCAAAATCGCATGAAGAAAAAATAAGATCAAGGTCACTCCGAACATCAATTTGTTAAAGGAGACCAGGTGTTTCTTCGACTGCAACCTTATAAGAATACTTCACTCAAGGTCAAACATGGCCAGAAACTAGCGCCCAATCTTTTTGGTCCTTATACAGTTATCAAGTGTGTGGGACAGGTGTCCTATCAGTTAGCTTTCTCTAGTCATTCTAATATCCATATTGTTTTTCATGTCTTCTTCTTAGAGAAAATGACTGGAACTAACTACCAAATTCAAACCAGCCTCCCTGAGTTGGATGAATACGGCTTCATCTAGTTGTATCCACAAGCATTTTTTGACTAGCGTGGGCATCATCTCTATCATTACACCATCAAGGAAGTTTTAGTATAGTGGAAAGATACAACTCCAGTAGATTCCACATGGGAATGTAATGACCCCCGTCGTTACGACATCATGCGACGCATAACCAATGCAATATGTATATATAATTTTTTTTTCTTTTTCTTTTAAATAAGAAGGTAAGTAACAAAAACAATAGTCAATCCACGCAACTTGACAAAAAACAAAATGCATGCAATTCAGGCAACAGAAAAGAATAACAAACTAGCATACTAGCACCTCAAGTAGTTGGAAGCAACATGAGACAATCAGTCAGACAAAAAATAGAATGAATACTCTCCTTTCGTACCCTACAAGGTTAGGACCTACAATACACGCAAGGAGGTGTCTACATCCCGCTTGACACAAGCAAGAAAATGCCTACAAGCTAAAAGACAATCAGTAATCCACAAATGCAATAGCACCAATCGATACATGTAACACGAACTTTCAGTGCGAGTGAGAAATAACTATCAATGAATAAAAAATGCATGGTGCACAAGTAAATAACAACCATCGAACATTGGTGGCCTTTGACCACACACCACCAGATAATCTAAACATTTGGACATTACTTCGATCAACCTTTAATTCACAAGCGAGAAACATATCTGACAACACGAACTATCTAGTAGTAACCAACTTGAGGCACAATTTTATTTAAATTCCAGTCACACCATTTAATCGATCCTTCATTAAAATAAAATCCGAGTCATAAGAAGGGATGTACCTTCTGGGAATTTCAAGTAAACACGCAAACATCAAGTCATTGAAAATGACAACTATGACTATTCATCTAAACAGATTTAAATAAAGAAAAGACTAAACTACCACTTGTAATAAATCCTACCAATGTATGAAATCAAGAGTTTATGCTCCATTACAAAGTTTTCATCTAACACCTACCCAACTAACATAAAACACCACTTTCCCCATTCTTCCTTGCTTACATTTCTTTCATCGTCATAAAGAATGAACATCAATTATATTAAAATCATTTAATAGAACTCTAATAGTTATCATTAACAAGGCATTGTTCCCTACTTTCCTATAGTTACAACCCCCTTGCATCAAATAAAGGAGTGAGCATCCTTTAATTGAATAAATAAATTAAATAAAGGAGTGAGCATCTGTCAATTGAATAAATAAATGAAATAAAGGAGTGAGCATCTTTTTCATTAAATAAATTAATATTACTACAACATCTAAAATTATTCTAACTGAACCCAAAATAACATTTAATATAATTCTTAACTATAAACCACAATTCAATTATGGAAAATATCAGTCCTAAATAAATTGTTCTCAACCATCCTAAATAATTTCGACTAGTTTAAACATCTGAACTAAACCCTGACAACATATCATAGGCTCCATGCCAAAAACTAGTGTTGATATCATGGCCTAAGAAAGGATGCAATGTGGATCATACAGTACAAAGGTTCTGGACAACGTTAACCATGAATCTAGGAAAACAAAAAATACAAGGCCAATTATCAACAAAACAGTTTCACCCCACATGGATATCACTACTTCCATGCTCAGAAATGGCAGAGCATAAAATCAGGAAACCACCACTTGGACAAGTAAATTTGTACCCACATTTACGATGTACCACTTTCTGTGTGCACCAGGAAGGTATGATGGTTGAGAGCAGCTAGAGACTAAATAAAATTGCTACATGTCGTTCACAGCCCTGAACGCAAGACTCCAATTGAAACAAAATGAAACAGGGATAGGCGATTCAATACCAATACGTTGTATGTACTATGAACTTTTAATACCAATACAGTAAACACCATCTCTTCTGATCATTTTGTGTTTTCATTTGTGAATTTGAAGGCCCGACTTTGTGAACAATCTACGATCAGCAAGAGAACTGTGTTTGATTTGATCAGAAACCTTTATAGATAAAAATATTTCTGTGGAAAATGATGTTAAATCAGGATAGCAACCTGTAACAAAAGGAGAAGAGTTTACAACACAAGATAACATACATATGAAAATCACAATAATACACAAAGTATGTCACTAGCACTATTCTAACAAACTACAAGCATATGAACGAACCAATGGAAGAAAGGTCGAGGATGATGATGCCTAGCCATCATGATGAAGCTCACCTAGAGTACAGTTGATTCCAATAACTACAGCCCCTACGACATCAATGGATTTAAAATGATTTATGCTAGAAGGTTGACAGAGAAAGAAGGAAAAATGACTGATCTGATCATGGGTTGGGTGCATAGGAAAATGATAGGAATGAACAAGACGTATTAGAGATCATCATACTATGGGTTTGGGAAAATGATAAGAATAAGTTACAAAGATTTAAAAAAATAATAATGTCTCGAGACCCAAACACAGTCATCTCTGGTAATAATAGAAAAACACAGTCATCCACAGTAATAAAAACACAGTAATAATCCAAAACGTATTCATCCGCAGATTGATAAAACAAAAAGTGTAGTAAATAAAACACAAATGCGAGTCGCGGAGGAGATAAAACGTTTGGTGAACTGGAGAGACATCCCCAAAGTAGTTGTGTGGAAACATGAATTAGCACAGAATAAATCACAATAATCATAGAGGCTAAGGAGGGAATAAATGCCCAGGAGAGGACTCCTTGTTGGTAAAATAAATGATCCTACACGTATTATCCATGCACAGGAAAGCAGGGCATTTGAATCTGAATCTTTAACACTGAAGTGAAAGAAATTTGATTTGGCTCCTGGCTGACTACTCAGGCACAGACTAATAAATTAAGGATAAGGGAACAAAAGATAAAAACACAAATCTGCATCCATATCTTCTTCGTGGAGAAACAAAATAAATAAAAAATGAAAACAAGGAATAAAGACAACACAGGGAGGAGATACAAAAGTGCAGGAAATGCTTTGAGTCTGGTGCTCATTCTGGCCATGCGCAGTTAGAAAGTAACTCAAAAATAAAAGACACTGTGGGTAGCAAGGTTTCTTACAAGATGAATCAAGTGACAAGGATATTACAATTACCAATTATGATTTTACCAAAATATGTTACAATCACTATAGAAACACATGTTCAAGGTAAGTTCATGGAAATTAAATTGTCATCCAAATACAGTAAAAAACAAAGGCGTAAATTAAACTTTATTACAAGTAACAAACTTAACAGGCGTACCTTTACCAACGATGACAAGGCAAAGAGGTTCTCTCGTGCATTTGCTCCTTCCAAATCCTGCTTGTCAACCGATGAGACGTCACCGGTACCTCCCAGCCAATGGTGACACACTTGGACATATAAGTCCTAGGTTCAACAACTCCTTCAGTTTCATTTTCAACTCCTGTAACTCTACGGTTGACATATGATAAGGATTCCTTTCTATCAATTCAGTTATCGGTTTTAGGTCAATGGTAAATTTTAGCTCCCTCTTCAACAGCATTCTAGGTAACTCTTAAGGGAAGAAGTCTAGAAACTCTTTCACCACGAGAAGGTGTTCTATACCTTTCTCTACTCCCTTCTCATTTAACGCAAGGATCGCATAAAGATTACATCCCTTGTGCATTCTCTTCAATAGCTGTAAGGAAGAGATGAACCTCAGGGAGACTCCCTGGTTCTGACCTATAATCACACATCTCTATCCCTTGTCATCGACCAAGCTCAACCATTTTTTCTTACAGTCGAGTATCACATCATGCGATTTCAACCAATCCATACCGACCACGACATCATAAGACCCTAAGGTTGTGACGTATAGGCTGGCCCTAGTGACAAACTCTCCCAGGTTAAGGCTACAACCCGTAACCTTCCCACAAACCCTTTGTTTGGCTCCCGAAGCCATTTCTACAAAGATAAACTCATCATGTTTGATTTCCTTTACATTAATTCATTTTATCACTACACCAGAAATAAAAATCTTTGTAGCACCTGGATCTATCAAAATACTAAGGGTCTAGTCAACGACGGTACCTGACCTCTCGAGCAAAGTTGATTGGTGCTCTATCCGACGGTTATTCACCGCTGCATGAGTCCGATGGGCCTTGCCCAAATCTACCATAGTAATGGTTTTGGCTGATCCAAATGTTTTGGTCCTCTCCACTTGGAAGTCACGCTGGTAATGTGGCTCCCCACATGTCCAACACCCTTTCTTTGGTCCAATACTCCTGGTACCCGAAGTAGAAGCTAACGACCCACCAGTCTGTAACCCTAGTCTTTTCTGTTGAACATGCCTAAATTGTTGTTGCTGCAGTCAACATTGTTGATGGTGCTGTGGTCCTCGGTAAGGAATCTGTTGTTGAGGCGTTGGTCACCAAGGTGTAGTGAAAGTGGATTATCTCTAGAAGCCATGATATCCTAGTGAATGTCTAGCTAGTGTCTGATCTTGCTGCGTACCAGATGACACATGCCTTGCTAGTTTTGTTGGAGTCCTGCTCTGACCCCTGTTGATAAGCGCATCCTCTTATATGAGGGCCTTCTCAATAACATCATGCAAGGTTTGAGGCATCAAAATCCCAACCTTTGCACGAATGTTGACATTAAGGCCAAACACAAACCTGTTGACCTTAAGTTTCTCGGTATTGAGGTGCGAAACATACCGAAGAAGCTCTAAAAACTGGACCTCGTACTTAGGCACCATACTGTCACCTTGTCGCAAGGAGTTGAACTTGTTGAGTTGACACTCAATGAATTCCTTAGAAATATATCCCTCTCAAAACCGTTCCTCGAATACTTTCCATGACATGTCTTTGACTGCCATGTTCAAATGCGGTAGGAGCGTGTTCCATCATAGAAGAGCTCTCCCCTTCAGTTGAAAGACTACCCTCCAGACCTTGATGCTGGAGGTCATAATTGTGAAGCGTGAAGCACATCGCATTGCTCTCCAGTCGTGCCTCGATGGCTGATCCGTCCGCAACACTTGTGGACTTGAGAGCTTAACCCTCTCGATTTATTGATGAATGCTAATGGTACTGGTTGGGGCGTGCTATGGACCCTCAAGGGTACAAGCCCCCTGGCCTCATCTCAGTATAGATGGTGAATCAAGGCCTCTGACATTCCCTTGAAAGGGCCTTGTTAGACCATCATCATCCATTACAGCAATCGAATCCAACCGAAGACTTGTTATTCCCCTTTAGTTTTAGACCCTGAGGGCATGTGCACTTCTTGAGGCATCACACCTCCTTCCATGACACCATGTTGCAAACCTTTGTGGCGTCCTCTAATCGCGATCACCACATGGACACGTTAAAATTTTAATTAGTGCTAGGTAGTGGAAAGCATGGAGATCCACAGTCGTAGGGTTGAACCTGCTTTGATACCACACATAACGTCCCTCGTCATTATGAGATCATGCGATGCATAACCAGTGCAATATGTATATATATATATTTTTCTTTTTTTTTAAATAGGAAGGTAAGTAACAACGACAACAATCAATCCACGCAACTCGACGACAAACACAACGCACGTAATTCAGGAAACAAAAAAACATAACGACCTATCATTCTACCACCTCAAGCAGCTGGAAGCAACATGATACCATCATTCAGAAGAAAAATAGAATGACTACCTGCCCATTCTACCCTGCAAGGTTAGGACCTACACGACACGCAAGAAATTCTTAAGCCTAGGTTCCCATCGATTTTGACCATTTAAGGGCTCAAGGCTGGAGAATTTTCTAAGGAACAAGGAGGTGTCTACATCCTTCCCGGCACAAGCAAGACAACGCCTACAAGCTAAAATAAAATCATCAATCCACAAATGCAACAACACCAACCGACACGCGTAACACCAACCTTCAGTGTGAGTGAGAAATAGCAATCAATGAATCAACAATGCATGGTGCACATTTAAATAAAAACAACCGAACATTGGTGGCCTTTCGCCATGCACCACCATATAATTTAAACATTTGGACATTACTTCAATCAACCTTTAATTCACAAGAGAGAAAAATATCTGACAACACAAACTATCTAGCAGTAACCAACTTGAGGCACAATTTTATTTAAATTCCAGGCGTGCCATTTAATCAATCCTTCACTAAAATAAAATCTGAGTCATAAGATGGGATGTACCTTCCGAAGCTTTCAGGTAAACATGCAAACATCAAATCATTGAAAAGGACAACTATGATTATTCATCTAAGCATTTTTAAATAAAGAAAAGACTAAACTACCACTTGTAATAAATCCTTCCAACTTATGCAATCAAGAGTTTATGCTCCATTACAAACTTTTCATCTAAAACCTACCCAACTAACATAAAACACCACTTGCCCCATTCTTCCTAGTTTACATTTCTTTCACCATCATGAAGAATGAACATCAATTATATTAAAATCATTTAATATAACTCTAAAAGGTATCATTAAAAAGGCATTGTTCCCTACTTTCCTATAGTTACAAACCCCTTGCATCAAATAAAGGAGTGAGAAACCTTTAATTGAATAAATAAATTAAATAAAGGAGTGAGCATCTTTTGATTGAATAAATAAACGAAATAAAGGAGTGAGCATTTGTTTCATTAAATAAATTAATATTATTCCAACATCTAAAATTATTCTAACTAAACCCAAAATAACATTTAATATAATTCTTAATTGTAAACCACAATTCAATTATGGAAACTATGAGTCCTAAATAAATTGTTCTTAGCCATCCTAAATAATTTCGACTGGTTTAAATATCCTAACTAAACCCTGACAACATATCATAGTCTTTGTGCCAGAAACTAGTGTTGATATCGTGGCCTAAGAAAGGATGCAACCCAAATATTACAATACAAAGGTTCTGGACAACGTTAACCATGAATCTAGGAAAACAAAAAATACAAGGCCAACTGTCAAAAAAATAGTTTAACCCCACATGGATACCACTACTGCCATGCTCAGAAATGGAAAACCATAAAATCAAGAAACCGCCACTTGGCCAAGTAAATGTGTACACCATTTACGTTGTACCATGCTCTGCGTGCACCAGGCTGGTATGATGCTTGAGAGCGACTAGAGACCAAATAAAACTACCAAATTCCATTCACAACCATGGACACAAGACTCCAATAGAAACAAAATGAAGCAGGGATAAGCGATTCAATACCAATACGTTGTATGTACTCTGAACGTTGAATACCAATACAGTAAACACCATCTCTTCACATCATTCTGTGTTTTCATTTGTGAATTTGAAGGCCCAACTTTGCGAACAATCGACGATCAACAAGAGAACTGTTTCTAATTTGATAAGAAACCTTTATAGCTAAAAAAAATTGTGTGGAAAACGATGTTAAATCGGGATGGAAACCTGTAAAAAATGGAGAAGAGTTTACAACACAAGATAACATAGATATGAAAATCAAAATAATACATAAACTATGTCACTAGAAATATTCTAACAAAATGCAAGCATCTGAACGAACCAATGGAAAAAAGGCCGAGGATGATGATCCCTAGACATCGAGCTGAGGCTCTCCTGGAGTACAGTTTCTTCCAAAAACTACATCCCCTATGACATCAATGCATTTAAAATGAATTCTTCCAGAAGGTTGACAAAGAAAGAAGGAAAAATGACTGCTCTGATCCTAGGTTGGGTGCATGGGAAAATGACAGGAATGTACAAGACATATCAGAGATAATCACGATGTGGGGTGGGTGTATGGGAAAATGACAGGAACGGACAAGACATATCAGAGATCATCACGTTGTGGGTTGGTGAAAATGATAAGAAGAAGTTACACGGAGTCAAAAATAAAATAATAGCATGAGACCCAAACGTAGTCTTCCCCAATAATAATACAAAAATGTAGTCATTCATAGTAATAAAAACACAGTAATAATCTAAAACACAATCATCTGCAAAGTGATAAAACAAAAAGCGTAGTAAATAAAACACAGATGCGAGTCACAGAGGAGATAAAACGTTTGGTGAACTGGAGAGACATCCCCAAAATCATTGTGTGGAAACATGAGTTAGTAGAGAATAAATCACAATAATTGCAGAGGCTAAGGAGGGAATAAAAACCCAGGAGAGGATTCCTTGTTGGGAAGAGAAATGATCCTACACTTATTATCCATCCACAGGAAATAAAGTCATTTGAATCTAAAAATTTAACACCGGAGTGAAAGACAATCGATTCATCTCTTGGCTGACTACTCAGAAAAAAAATAATAACTTAACGATAAAGGAACATAAGATAAAAGCACAAATCTGCATCCAGATCTTCTCTGTGGAAAAACAAAATAAATAAAAAATGCATGTAATGTACCTCAAATTTTGCATAATTTTTTTTTCTATGGGACATTAATTTCCAATTTCGTTTAATAGACTCGTAGTTAAGAGGAAGAAATATTCATTCCTGTTATAAACCTCTGTGAGGTATCTTACATTATGAATACCACACGATGACATTTCTACACAATTCTAACTTACTTTGAACATAAAACTTATATGGATAATTCTCCATNCACACACACACACACACATATATAGTATTTTAGACTTAGGACTTATAGTCCTAATCTCTCTTTAAACATGAGTTTCTATGCTTGTGCGCAAGACTATCTAATTTATCCTTGAAATAAAATTCGTATATGTTACCCATGATTTTGGTCAATCTTGATGGTGTATTGATGATGGTGTACTCAGGCTCCTCATAAGAACTTTCTCCTGAGAAAAGTGGCATTCATCTCTTCCCAGATTAAATATTTTTGAAGAGAGTTCGTAGGTTGCTTATATCCTAGGGTGCGAGAATGACCCATTCTCGCAAGCTGCCTTCAGCTAGGGTGTGAACTTCTCGCACTGTGCTACATAGCTAGGGTGCGAAATTGTTCTAAAGCTTGGAAAAAGATGAAGTCTCGATGGTTCTAGAAGGGAATCTTCTAGAGAATGGGTTGGCATTCGAATGGTTATCT
>JASDQU010372767.1:42525-60613 GCA_032191745.1 Picea mariana
AGTCACGGAAGAGCAGGCCATAGGTTATGCTCAATACCTTGACCTCGTTTACTCACAAATGGGTACCCTTTATGACTTACTACCTGACTTACCTCGTCCTTCCACTTCTGCCACTTCAACTACTCCAGTTGCTTCTCATGCAGTCGATGGTGTGATTGGCACTTTCCATGCCCAACCACATTCCATCTCAAGCACCAACCCCAAACATGCTTCTTCTAATGTTCAAAATTCTTCGTCTCCTACCCCTCCCACCGGCAAGACTTCTGAGGTAAATGCAGTTCAATCTACCCCCGCCGGTAAAAACAAATCCAAAAAGGGAAGGGGTAAGAATAAGGAGGACAAAAATACTTCTCAAGAAGAGCGAACCAAAACTACACCTGTTGACGATTGGGATAAGCACAAACCTCGATACCCTTATCTTATCTATGGTGATGATCACTACACAAAGGATTGTCCATGACGCACCAAGGTCACTAAGTTCCTTCAAGGATCCCCAAAACCACCTACTCCGGGCGTTTTGTCCCAACCCTTCCCGTCTCAACAACAGGCTCAATTGGTCATTCATGACCAACCCTCACCTTCTACTACATCCTATGTATTGATGTGTATTAGCGATTCAAAGCAGAACGACATTGCACTCACCACTCGAGCCAAATATTATTCTCCCTCTAAAGAGAAGGTTGATGACCTACCTCCTTCATTAGTACAACCCTCTCCCACGACTCCACCTACCAATGATCCTCTTCATATCGAATGACCGAGCCTTAACACATTTCTTCGACCCCCCCCAAAGGACATCATTCAGAAATCAGATTTCAATCCTCATGCTCATGCTGCCCAGAACTACAACATTGTTGAAGATCTGGCCCAAGCACCTTCTGCGATGTCAGCCCTCGAAGTCCTTCAAAGTTGTTGCACACAACGGAAGGCACTGTTGAAAGCTATCGGTGGAATTGACCCAACGGATACAAATTTAATAATTTTTGACTTGGAAGATCACATTCCAAGGTTACCCCCTCAACTCATGTTCCAGATCCAAGTGATTGTCTCTGACAAAAACATTTGTCGAACCGTTATCGATGAGGGTGCCTCAACGTGTGTCATGTCTCTTACTTGCTGGAAATCCATTGACTCTCCCTCTTTGAATGAATCCAAAAACACTCTCAAAGCCTTCAATGGCTCCGGTTTTAATCCCTACAGTGTCCTTCCTTCGTTGCCCATCACGTTAGAAGGAAAAATGGTCCAAGTTGAAGTGGAAGTCTTTGACGCTCCTATTGATTACAATCTTCTGCTTGGCTACAGTTGGATTGATTCTATGCACGTAGTTGTGTCGACCCCTTTTCATGTGGTACCTTTCCCACATCAAGGGAAGGTAGTCACTATCGACCAATTAGCCTTCTTTAATTCTGATACTCGTACTGGAAACGTATCGTTCATCGCTAAAACCCTACCGGGTTATGAGAATGTCAGTGTAGGCCTTCTCAAAGACTCTTCGTTAATGGGTAGTTTCCCCATTCCATCGCTCGATGTTCCACTCTCATCCATTGCTTCAATCAACATGATCTCCACCTCGATTCACAAAATTCCTGCGTCTCACGACCCATGGATAGTACCTGACCTTGGAGATCATCTCCATTACGACAACGAAATGTCATTAAATCCGGTTGAATCTGCCTATCAGGCCATTCAATCGACAACCCCTTCTACCCCCTTTCTTGGTGAGTTGTCTCCAGATCCCTTCCGTGTCATTTTTCCCACAGACAAGATGATCATGTCTGTCATAGAAGACACCTTTTGGGACGATGGACATCATCATTCCATCCTCTTTCTAGAGCAACATACCATTGAGAACTACCAACGGATATCAACCCCGTTGACTGTTGTCATCATCTCAACTGTTCTCAAGCCCACACACGATGTGTTTTCCGAAGGAAACTTAAGCAATATCTCGCCCACTATTCCCCTCGACATATCCATCAAACCTGGAATCGTCGAAAATGTCCACATTGAAGCTTCATGTTCCCCTGACGAAGTCATCACCTACATGTCCCTTTTCAAAGAGTTTCGTGACATCTTCACCTGGATCTATGAAGAAATATCAGGTATCGACCCCGACATTGTGATACATGAGATCAAGACATACCCCAACGCTAAACTCGTTTGGCAACGCCTTCGTCCCGTTCACTCACGTAAAGTGACTGCTATCAAGCTCAAAGTCGAGAAACTTCTTAAAGCCAGCTTTATTTACCCGGTGGCCCTCACTGACTGGGTTTCCAATCTTGTCCCAATCGACAAGAAACAAGGCACAATTCGTGTATGCATTGATTATAGGGATATCAACAAAGCTTGTCCCAAAGACAACTTTCCTACCCTTTTCATCGATTAGATTGTCGACGATTGCGCTGGAAGTGAAATCTTCTCTCTGATGGATGGTTTCTCCGGGTATAATCAAATCAACATTGTTCCCGAGGATCAACATAAGACTGCTTTTATTTGTCCTTGGGGTACTTTTGCCTATCAAAAACTCCCTTTCGGTCTCAAGAATGCTGGCGCAACTTTTCAGCGTGCTATGTATTATGTCATCCATGATATCAAGCACATCTTGCAACCATATCTGGATTATTTACCTATTCACTCAATGCATCGAGTCGATCATCCAACCCACCTCCGAGCCATTTTCGTCCACTGCCGGTTTTACCGTATACGTTTGAATCCTCATAAGTGTGTTTTCTGCATGGAATCCATCCAACTTCTAGGCTTTATTATTTCATGTCAAGGGATCAAGGTGGATCCTTTAAAGGTTGAGGCAATCCTTAATCTCCCTCCTCCTTCTACACTTCGCCGGTTACAAATTTTGCAGGGGAAAGAAAACTTTCTTCGTCATTTTATCCCAAATTATGCCGAAATAACTCATGGATTTACATGGCTCCTAAAAAAGGGGTCTGAGTTTGTATGGGATACCATCGCCAACAACTCTTTCGAAGCTTTGAAATTTTGCCTAACACGTGCTCCACTTCTCTTTCCCCCAGATTACATTTGTGATTATTTCCTCTACCTTGTCGCCTCGGATTACACCATTGGTATGGCTCTCATCCAAGAGGATGATGCTAACGATGAACATGTTATATACTACTTGAGTCGAAGTGTAACGCCTATCGAAATCAAGTATTTACATGTCGAAAAATTGGCCTTGGCAGCCATCCAAGCCATCCAACGCTTCTGTCACTATATCCTCTCACGCAAGACTACAGTGATTTCTAACTGCAACCCTATGCAACACATTCTCACACGTCAATTGCTAGGGGAAAAATACTCCAAATGGATCGTGATACTCCAGGAGTTTGACTTGGAATTCGAATGCACCAAGTCCAAGAAGTCCTTAGTGTTTGCTGAGTTCATATGCGACTTTCCCTATTCTGAAATGGAAAATGTAGCAGCTGATTCATTACCCGATGAATCCCTTTTCCTTATTAGCACTGATGATCTTTGGTATGGTGATATCATCATATATCTCCAAACCCAAACTTTCTGGCCAACTTTGTCTAGTACTGGCCTCCGTCGAATGCGCTACCAAACCCATCAATATATTATCCTCGAGGATACTCTTTATCATCATGGGATTGACTCCGTTTTTCGACGTTGCCTAACATTCGACGAAGGCGAGAAAGCTCTGAATGACTACCATTCTGGAGCCTATGGTGGTCACATGTCTGGGTATGCTATTTCCCAAAAGATCTTACGAGCGAGGTATTTTTGGCCTTCTTTATTTAACGACTGCATAATCACCATTCAAAAATGCCATGCTTGCTAGACCTATAATCATAAGATACAGTCGCATCCCACTCCTCTTCACCATGTGGTCTCCGTTGGTCCCTATGCGAAATGGGGCATTGATTTCATGACATGTCACCCCCACTTGGTCAGGGGGCATGGATACATTATTGTAGCCATAGATTACTTTACGAAATGGGCCGAGGCGATGCTGACATTTGACAACACTGGAAAGACCGTAGCATTATTCATTTTTAATCACATCATAGCTCATTTTGGTGTTCCCTAGGCTATCGTCACTAATCACGGTAGCCACTTTCGAAACTTCATGATGTCCAAACTTAATGAAAAGTTGGGTCTTTATCCATGAAAACTCAATGCCCTATTACCCACAAGCCAACGGCCAAGTCGAAGCAATTAACAAAGTTCTCATAAATATGCTCCGACAAATGATAGGAATTCACAAAACAAGTTGGCACACAATGTTATTTTCAGCATTGTGGGCTTACCGGACATCCGTCAAGTCCGCTACTGGGTTTACACCTTTCCAGTAAGTCTATGGTTTGGAAGCCATTCTCACGATTGAATGCGAGATACCCTCTTTAAAACTAGCTGTTGAACTCCTACCAAATACTTCCACTAAGGAAGAACGTCTATTGTATCTTATGCGATTAGACGAAACTTGACGCGATGCTAACCTAGTCATAGAAGCTTAGAAAAAACATGTCAAGGTCCAATACGACAAACATGTCAAGCCTCGCATTTTCTTCGAAGGGGATCTCGTTCTCCTCTATGAAAAAGATCGAGATATGCTAGGAGCTGAAAAATTCGATGCCATATGGCGAGGTCCTTATATTGTTAAATGAGTTTTGGAAAAAGGGGCTTATGAGTTAGTAAATTACGATGGTATCCCTTTGATTGAACCCTGAAATGGGTTGTACTTGAAGAAGTACTATGCATAAGATCACATGTGCATGAGTACTTGTATTTTTATTGTATCATACTTTTTGTGTGTTACTATAGCTTGCTTTTGTCGTTATCTGGTCTCTGCCCTTATGTGACATTGTGTTTGATTTCCAGATGTCGGAGTCTTCACTACCCTACATTGGCTTCGCTGATGGCACTAGCCGTAGTACTCAGAACCTTGCTTCTGCTGCATGGGAAATTTACGCCCCTACAAACAAACTTGTCTCCTTACGAGGTGTGTGTCTCAGCCATGCGACCAACAATATTGTAGATTATAGCGTCGTTATTGAATTGTTGATTGATGCTATCTCGCTTGAAATCTGTCATTTGGTTGTGCGACTCGATTCGCAACTTGTAGTACTATAGTTAAGTAATGTCTATACTATTCAAAGTCCTACTTTGTTATGGGTGTATTTGCGAATTTGCCTCTTGGAACGTTGTTTTGATTATATTGAATATCAACATATTCCTAGATGTCTAAATACATTAACTGATGCATTGGATAACTATGTATTAGACAGACATTTGGATCATTTATAAATCAATCACATCAATTTTCAAACAACACAAAATAAACCGGTAGAAGCCGTATGTATATATAACGATCAAAAAAGTTTTTACAAAAAAAAATTTTCTGAGGACCAAAATTTCAAAATCTGAAGCTCATAGCTTCTACAAAGTGATGTCATGGATGATGTTCATGGTAACACATGACTGCCTGGGAAACCCTATGAAGCAGTCGGCCAATGGACTCTGACACTCCTACTGTATGACGCTGATAACGTCGTGGAACCTCTCCAAGAGGCATGTCTGGAATATCTGCTGTCAAACCCTCTAGTTTTTGTACCACTGCTTCATAATCCTCGGCGTCCCATCGTGGCACTGGAGCCACCTCTCCTCGTCACTGAATGGGAGAAGTACCAGGAGGTCGGTAAGGTCCCACATCTGTGTCATCAAAAATGAATTTTGTATTTAGACCTTGGACGAACATATAAAAACATTTTCATATGATAAAATTCACAGAAAACATTTAAAAAGAAAGCAATGTGTACTTCTTACCAAGTTCCCCCCACTGAGCACCCTCAAGCAGGACCAAGTCCGGATCTCCTCAGAAATCCAACCCGGCATAAGCATAATCGTCGACCATCAGCATCTGTGGTCGCAACCAGTCGAAGAAGGTATCATCATTATTGATAATTGGTCCAGCTATGTGTCGGGCCATGAGATGACACCATCTCAACATTCTTGGATCTATTGGAGCCAGTAAATCCCACTCAACTTGCAGCCTCAGCAAGGGAACCCTCTCGAGGAAGAAGGACACTAACAAAGACCCGTACCTGAATTGCTTTAGGTTACCTCGCCTGCATTTGGTCAACTACCTCTTCATGCTACGAAGCACTGCATCTACCCAGTTAAAAACCCGAGGCTCAGTACATTCTATGGCATACTAAAAGTAGATCTGGAGAGCCATGTGAGGAGCGAAACTCCCAGCCATACGAGAAATGGTGAACAAAATAGTGCGGAGGGTCAAATCCCGCACTCCCCATATAGCTACTTTCCCTTTTCTCCTCTCTGCCTCTGGAACACAGTGCAAATGACAGTACTCACTCATAGGCAGCCCACCACCTCTGTTACCAATCAGGTTCACGTGGTACCCACGTCGTGACAGTCCTATCAAGAAGTAAATTTCCTCAATATCCAAGGACAATGTGTGGACCCCTACATGGAATACTTGTTGATCGGGATCCCACATATGCACAAGGTACTCCAATAACCTGACTTGGGCCCTCATGCCCGGGATATGAAAGAACTTCAGAAGACCATAGTTTCGCAAAGTAGCAACGGTGGGCAGATGATTTCCAGCAATGGCATTATCTTCTTCGTGCTCCCTTTCACGCCATTCCAGAACCATGGTGATGGCCAAATACCTACATAAGAAGCACAAGAAGAATATTAATAACTCTATTCAACATTTGGTATCTTTTCATTGAGCAAAACTTCAAAAAAAATTTACACTTTGCAGTTCTCGTAGGTGCCCTTCAGGCACAGTGTGAGGTTCTCACAAGCGTCTTTGGGCTCACCTGCGAGAACGACCCATTCTCGCAGGTCCCTTGTGGCTCACCCACGAGAATGGATGAGCACAATAATAGCCCCCAAAACAAACTCAAAATGTTTTTTTTGCCAATGAAAATGAAAAATTAAACCATGAAAAGGTAGAGGACAAAGAGCCTACCTCACTGTCGCTGATGGTTTGTCAAATGGATGCTCATAACTCCCGCAATCTGATGCCGAATTTCAAGGGTAAAAGAGGGGTTTTGGGGCTCAAATAGTGGTAAAGTTAAAATGATATGGTAAAAAGAGTTTTTATCTCTTTATATTCACTTTTACCATGTTATTGGATTTTATAATAATTTATTTATTAAAACCTAATGCCTAATGCCTTTTTGAGTACAACTTTTGTAGGCGTAACGACTTTGATGTTCATGCACAGGGATGCGGATATATTTTTCTTCTTTATCACATGTTTTGATTGTTTTTTATGGTTTTTGTACAAAACCTCGAGCTTGGTCTTTGTCCGTTCTCATGCTCGAAAATACATCAGAATGCGATCGAGCACACTTTTATCACTTTTTCGGGCTCAACAAGATTATACGAAAAAGGAACCCCCTTGGAGTCCTCTTTAAGCTCTTTTCAGACTCTCTAAACATGAAAAGATAGCCGAGTGACCTTGCTATTTTCACGCTCGATAAAGTATTTGAAGAAAGTGTCTGTTGGGCGATAATTTATCTCTTTTTCGATCTTATCAGACTATTTTATGAAAAAGGAACTGAGAGAGTTCTCTTTTAAAGTGTTTTTCCAGACTCTATAATCATGAAAAACCTTCGAGTTTCCTATCTTTGGACTCGTTAAACAAACATCGACAGACCCATAATGGGACTGAACCACTCCTTCCTAGGGTTTGTTAAACATACTCCGAAGGACTCATCTTAAGGATGAGCTTACATCAACAAGCATATGTTATCCTCCTCAATCTTGTGTAAAAATAAAGAGGTACTCGCTAGAAATGGTGGGGGGAAATTTGGGAAAGGGATGTGTTCTCGTATTCATATTAATTGGCAGTAAGTGTCGCTCTTGAACATGACACCCCCCTATTCATTATTTGAATCCAGTTTGGAAAATCCATTTGTCTCTCATTCAATTTTCTACAAGGTCATACCCTACGTCGTCTCTGAGTCAATGCTACCAAATCATTGGTCGTGTCGTTCATATGTTCAAGAGAAGTTCATCTGAAACCTCTATTGAGTCGGCCATCTGTAATTGTCCATTCTCTTCGTGTCGGCCTTCCCTGTGTCCGGTCTAACTTACATCATACTATGTTTCACCTTCAAAATATGTTACTCATTTCATGTCATTGATGGGGGATACATCAAGGCCCTCCTGTGATGAGTTTTGTTCCATCGACTTCAGCTCATTATCCGGAAACAAGACTTAGAAATTCTTTGGTACCTTGGAACTTGCATGCCTCAATGGCAGGTTTCCTCTCTTTTGACAGTGGGTTTACATCATTGACCCCTGATCGAAAGATTTTGTCGGATGTTCGACCTCAACTCATTCATTCACATTTGAAGGATTGTACTAGAGTACCTTGGGAGTCATTGACATTAATGGTGATTTCCCTCGAACTTGTTAACGGTTTCATCAATGACTGGTAATCAAGTGGTTTCTACCATCTTCGACTTCAACACATGTAATCACATGGTTAGATTCGTACTTTTGGGTGACGAGATAGAAGACCCTGGATATCATCTCTTTGTGCAGGTTGTGATGGAATATGTATAATTTGCGACACATAGATCCACTTTGTATGTCTCGTGGCTATGTCCTCTCAATTTGAATTTTCTCGCATAGATCCACAGTATATTCTTGGTGGCTATGCTATATTTTGACGGCATGGATCCACAGTGTATGATTGGAGGGCATGAACTATGTTTATATTGTCATCCATCTATGATTTGAGTATGGGAATTCCTACCTCAGCATTAATATATATGATATTCTGCAGATGCTTGGTTGTTCGCAGGTTTTCGATTAGGTGCGCTCCTGGTTTTCGACAGACACATGCAGTTTACAAAGTCTTTCAGTTGTCACTGATTCTAGCCTCATACTTTGGGGGGCATTCTGTTACCCATGATTTTGTTCAATCTTGATGGTGTATTGATGGTGGTGTACTCAGGCTCCTCATAAGAACTTTCTCCTGAGAAAAGTGACATTTATCTCTTCCCAGAAAACATATTTTTGAAGAGAGTTCGTAGGTTGCTTATATCCTAGGGTGCGAGAATGACCCATTCTCATAGGCTACCTTCAGCTAGGGTGTGAACTTCTCGCACTGTGCTACATAGATAGGGTGCAAAATTGTTCGAAAGATTGGAAAAAGATGACGTCTCGATGGTTCTAGAAGGGAATCTTCTAGAGAATGGGTTGGTATTCGAATTGTTATCTCTTTACTGGTTTCCCTGATATTGTGGGATCATTCTTATCCAAGTAACCATCTCATCCTCTCCTATATATTGATGGAATTCTCATGGAAAAGGTTAAGCAAGATTTATTGGAGAATTGGTGAAAGAATTGTGTGAAGGACCTAGCTTGAACAAGAGCTTGGAGACTCTAGCAAGTCTATCAGGAGGAATTAAATCTTCTTCATACAAGGATCGAGCAAGTGTGTGTGTGTTGGAACCAAGAGCCACCGAAAGGAAGCTTGTGACATCAAGGCGATCAGGTTGTATCTTCTACTTTCGATTAATATGATACAGTGGCATGTCCTTTTCCCATAAATTCATTCTTACTTTATTGTGTAATTCCTTGATCATACGCATAAGTTGACAATTGAATATATTTTGCTATCTTCACTTTGGTTGGTTTGTGTTGTCTTAGTCTTGACCTCACGAGAGTACCGGAGCGAAGCGGGAGCAACAAAGACCCTAGGAAGCGATACAAAGGTATGTTACTTGTTTCTCCCTACTAGCTAATTCAATGGTCATAACTTAGGGAAAGAGTCATGTCCTGTCCTATTTTGTTCTAGATCCAGGTGGATCTAGGGAGATCTGTTAGTGTCCACACCTACCAATTAGTCTGATAACAGTATACCCTATATAAAGTAATGGGGTAGTAATTATACCCCTAAGTAGATTATAAGTGGCTTAATCATAAGACACTTAGAATCATTTGGTATGGTCCAAGTCATTAAACGGGTTCCCTTATGAATTATTTGTAGTTAGTGATCTACTAGTCAACATTTACATAAAATTTCGGGTAACAAAACCCCACACTAATCCTCGTTTAACTCTGTCTTTACTAAGTGATGTTTTAATGAAGTCTTAATTTGAACGATAAGTTAACTGAAGTGAAACAAGTGTAGTTAACGTGTCCCAACTAGTTTTGTCATGAAGGGACTGTCATTAACTTTTCATTTTCTTGATATGGGAAGGAGGTGTACTTGTCAGAAAGGAGTTAAGGCTCTGCTCCTAGGATTAATGGAGGTTCTGTGTGTGCAAGTTTCAATGGTTTCGCCCAACCTTTCCTCTAATCTAGTCATGCCAACTCTGCCCCATCACATGGTCAGACCAACCTTTGTACCCTCAACATTTAAACTGCATAGCAAGAGCTCCTCTTAGGGTTAAGCTAGTTTTCTATTGTCATTGTGAAGTCCTCTGAAATGGCTCTGTGTGTTATTTTCTCAGTAGGGGAGACTTGTCGACTTGGAGGACATTACTTAGTGGGAAAAACAACATTATCTGTCTTCCCTGGTAATTTTACGATGCTACGGTGATTTAAATAATAGAGTGGAACTTGGGAATTTTTTTACAGTGGAAGCAATATTCATTCTGTAACTCTTATTATAACTTTAAATTAAATTTCCCCCTTATCGTTATTCCTTGTAACTTTCTGGATTGTTCCTGCTCTTGGATAAGTTGGATTATTTGGTTGTTTCATTCTCAACTCTCTGAAGGTCTCGACATTCCACCTCATTGTTCCAATTAAGAGAATTTACACCTACATAGTTTTTTTTTGTGTATTTTCAATCTTAGGGTTTCATTATTTTCCTTGTTATCTTTATTCTCCACGGTCTCTCTGTTGATGTGTGTCGAGGCCTGATGTTGAACTTTTGTGAGGCTATGTGGAGTTTATTCTAGAGTTGAATGTTCATACTGTGTATAACATATTATATTGAATTTCTTTCATTCTCTTTGTAAAGGGGTGAATCCACCCTTCTAAATTTTTTCATCAGACCCTTAATTGGTCCTTACGAATATAATGCTTCCTTAATGGCTATTTCATTATTGTCCAGTACAATTAAAAATGTGACTTCTATGTTTTTCGAGAAGTTTATTAAAAATACCCTACGACATAAAATGTTTTAGTTTGTGGCACTTATTGGATTAAATATATCTCTTACTGTCATTATCGTGGTCTACGGGTAGTATATGCCATTTCAATTCAACACAAGTTTAACTGTGTATTTATCGTTGATTTATAAGTACCCTATGCAATATAGACAGTTGGTTTAGGAAGGGTTTAATCTCAACATTTACGTATAGAATTTGTTCTGTGTGTAACATTTACACTATGCCTTCAACCTGCTAGAACGACATGTCTTATACAATTTGTATTTTAAATGTTAGCACTGTTGATTATTTCATTTTATAAGAAATTGATTATACATTTTGGTACCAATACTAATTATGGGACCCTATTGATGTGAGGTTACCCATCAGGAAGCCCTTGGACCACCCTCCACTCATCCTGGGACTTCTTCCCAACCAGAAAGCGACAAGGAAAAGACACAGGGTCTACAAGCCATAAGTTAAGTGTCGTTCTGGAATAAACTATTACTATCATTTATCGTTCTATTGAAAGTTTCGTTCGCTTTACTTTTGTATATTTTACTAATGTTTTAAAATGGTGATTCCTTGTAGAGACTGCGACTACGCATAAATCCTAGATGTCAGTTCCTACCATTCTCACAAAAGGTATTTCGGGTTCCGTGCATAGTGACTCTCAGGCTTAACTTTCCAAATTCTAGAAAATGAAGACCATGGCTCCATCCCAGTTTTATCGTTATTGAGTGAAGTTTTGTCTCGATTTCCTGTATCGGTTGGTTAAGGGGTAAACCCTATTTTCATGTCGATATCTCATTTTTGGAAGAGAACGTAGTATTTGCGTGAGGTTGGACACATTTTTTATTTCTGTCTAATTGGATTTGTATCACAAACTTTAAAGGGTTTAAATCACAACATTCTTTCTCTTGTATACTTGTATTTGAAATACCAAGGTTTAGCGAATTTAATTTCATTCTTAATGGTACTATGGTTCTTCATTTTACCTAGACTGTTTAAAAAGAAGGCATATAAACCTATGTACTTCCCGAAGTTTGTCCTCCAAATTTTGTTTTGTTACTTCTGTATTGTTATGTTCAGATAGTTTCATTGTAGTCAATAGAACTATTGTTTCTTTTATTTCAGTACTATCTGACTCACACCGAGGTTGAAAAGATTTATTATTCGTTAGTAAAATTATCATATTTTGAACTTATCAAAATGTGAATATAAATGAAAAGGGTTTCGTATTTTTGTTTTCCTGAATTCATCGAGCTTTCGCCCTTCTAGCAATCCATTTCCAGAACCTTGTTTGCGTTAAAAGATTTGATTTGTTTTCTTTACTTCCTATTTATATTTTCCAGAAATCCTATTAAGACTAATGAGACTATTTGTCTTCCATTATATTTTTACACCTATTGGGTCTGAAATCCGGAAAACCTACAGTCATGCATGAATGAAATTAACCTACAAATTTCTAGAAACTTATATTCCTTCACATCAAATTCAACAAAGTCGAAATAGAATATAAAACTCCTATATAGGTATTAGGTATATATAAACATATATTAAATATATATATATATATATATATATATATATATATATATATATATATATATATATATATATAATTCTATACGAATATTTATTTTTTCCATGCATCGATATTATGGTAGTGTTATTACATTGTGTACTTCTTTACAGTAAGATACAAGCGTATAATTACTTTCTATTCTTGCATTTATATAAACATAGGATTTATATTATCCGAAAATAGATTCAGACTGCCTTTATTCTTTAACTAGACACATTCCAGTGTGCTCGCATCATTCTGATTCTACTCAGAATTTGGATATATAGGTAGTTTTCAATCGAAGTATAACATTAAACTGGTAGGGGGTTTATCCTATGTTTGTCCCTAACCATTTGTAGTTTAACTCTCAGCCATAAATCACACAGTATTATGCTAGCTCTACTCTTTGAGTCATTTACATCAAAGTGATTCTTAATTAAAAGGAAATTCATCAGAAATAATTTACACAGTAATATATAAATGTATTCTGACAGCCATTTAAAACAAGAGATATATAACCAGAAAAGAGTAGATGAACATATCTGAACCAGTTCGCTGAAAGACAAAGGGAACAACCACGTTCCTCCCAACCTTAGAACGGAACAGCCAAATTCACTTGCTCCATTCACCCCCTAGCCTGACCATGAATCCATGAGGGAAAACTCAGAACTCCACGTCAACAATAGTCCTTCTGCTTCAACAAATTCTCCTTGCCTCACACTCAGAAAACTAGTGTTCATAAAAGAAAGAGATAAATTTCCTTTTCCATCATACTAGGCAATGTCCTACCTCCTCCCATATGCTATATATCAAAAGACATTTTTTTTCCTAGGTCTTTTTTCCCCCTCGGGAATTTTTCCATCTTTCCAAATCCATAATTTTCAAGGGATTCCCATGGCCAAATTCTCAATTTTCCTCTTGTAACAATCAGCCCTGAGGTAGTTCCAACATGTTCCCCACTCATGGAGTCATGGTCAGAGGATTTTAACATGGTTGTTTCATTTGTCCATCAACAATAATTATTAAATATTTTGTTTTGATACAAGTGTCATAGTCAAATAGTTAGTTGGGTCAAATCATATCTCTTCCCAATAGTCATAATTATCACTTACAATGAACTAAATTCGAAATTCGTAATTTCCATAAATGGCAAAAAAATTTCAATTTCAAATTTACCAAAAACGGAAATAATTTCCTAAGAAATTTCAAATTCAAAAATAATTTATTTTTTGGGATGTTACATCCTTTCCCCCTTCAATAAAATAGTGTCCTCAGTGTTCGTTCCTTTTGTGGAACAGGATTGGATCATATTTCTACAAATCTCCCTCCAACTCCCAAGTGGCCTCCTCAGGGATAAAGTGCTTCCATTGCACTTTTACCTGGGCGACGACTCTATTCTGAAGTGTTATTTCTCTCCTGTCCAGAATGCGTAAAGGTTCCTCTTGGAACTCGCCTTCTGGTTCCACCTGCACCAAATTCCAATCAATCATATGAGTAGGGTCGTGAACATAATTCTTTAACAAAGAGACATGAAATACATTATGAATTTTAAGATTGTCAGGAAGTGAAAGTTGGTATGCTACGGGTCCAATTCGAGCTAAAATCTCGAAAGGCCCACAAAACCTGGTTGCCAACTTGGCACAGTTCCCTAGATTTAGTGAATGTTTTTGGGCTTTAACTTTTAAATAGACGTGGTCTCCCACTTGAAATTCCAAGTGTCTTATTTTTTGGTCCATGTAACATTTTTGTCTGTCCTGTCCATCTTTTAAGTTCTGTTGTACTTTTCTTACCGTGCTCTCCATTTCCTAGAGAATCTCTAGTCCAACCATGATTCTATCAACTGGGTTATCCCATCTAATTGGAGTCGTACACTTTATTTAGCCGAAGTTTGGTACCCATTGTTGTATGCAAATTATACCAAGTGCAGGTAGTCTTCCCACTTGCTTGGTTTTGTTCTTACGTACATGTGGAGCATATCTTCTACGATTTGGTTTGTTCATTCAATCTATCCATCCATTTGTGGATGATAACTCGTGCTAAAATTCAAGTTAGTATTTAACCCTGCAAACAATTCTTTTCAAAAAGTAGATGTAGATTTTACGTCTCTATCCAAAATCACCATTTTAGGAATACCATGCAGTCTAAAAATTTCTTTCATGAATATTTTAGCAATGTTAATAGATTTAAAAGTAGAGTTTACATGAATAAAGTGTGCACACTTACTAAGTTTATCGATTACCACCATAATTGAATCATTATGTTTCCGAGTTCTAGGCAAACCTGTAATAAAGTCTAGTGATATAGTCTCCCATTTCCATTCTGGAACAGGTAAGGGCCGCAATAGGCCAACTGGATGTTGGTGTTCGACTTTTACCTGCTGAAAATATTGACACTTAGCTAAGTATTCTATTCTTTCGCCCTTCATATAGGCCAATAAAATAACTTTCTTAGTGTTGTTATCATTTTCTGGTATCCTGGATGACCAGAATATGGTTTCTTATGAACTTCATCCAAAACTATTAACTTTAATTTTGTCAAATCTGGTATGTATATTGTATTTTTAAATCATAGTAGACCATTTTTGTCCACACTCAGATCTGTTTTGTGTGAATTTTTTGTAGTGTTCTGAAATTATTCCATTGTTTTAGTGTAATTTTCGTCTTCATTACCTGTATTCTTTATCCTTTGTTCAAGATCACTTTCTGCCCTGCTAATGTTTATTTCAAACAACCCATGAACTCTTCTTCTTAAAGAATCATCTACTTTATTTTCCTTACCCTTGATATGTCTTACCTCAAAGTCAAATTCGCTCAAGAAGGCTAGCCATGTTGCTTGCCTTGCAATAAGGTCCAACTGACTAAACAAAAATTTTACACCGCTATTGTCAGTCAATAACATAAACTTGTTGCCCATTATGTAGTGTCGTCACATCTTTAAGGCATGTATTACAACTGTCAACTCTAAGTGATGATTGACGTAGTTTCATTCATGTTCTTTTATTTTTTTTATCTTTCAAAGTAGTGAACACGTCATCGTGCCTTTCTGGCCTTGATTCTCTCTTTCACGTATCGCTTCTTCTGCCCTACCTCCTACCTATTTATCACAGATCAGATACTTGTCTACATAGAGACATTGATTCTGATTGAGTCTAGTTCAAGCCCTTCTTGGGTTAGGACACCACCTAGTCCTTCCTTACTCACATCTACAAAGACGGTGAAGTCTTTGTCCAGATCTACTACCTTTAAAATGGGTGTGGTTGTTAATAATTCCTTTAACTTATTAAAAATGTCTTGACATTTATGTGACCAGTTAAAATTGGTTCCCTTATTTCGTAATGATGTGATAGGGTATGAAATTTTGTAAAATCCCTCTATAAATCTGCAGTAATATCTGGTGATTCCCATGAATGACCAAATGTCTACTACGTCCTTAGGGATCAACCATTCCATGATGGAACTTATTTTCTCAGGATCGACTGCAATGCCTTCTACAGATATTATATGTCCTAGGTATTGTATTTTCTTCTGATAAAAGTCACATTTATTGAATTTAGCATACAATTTGTGCTTCTTTAAGGTTTTTATAACTATCCTTGAATCTCTTCGTGCTCTTCTTCTATTTTAGAATATGACGTAGGGGCACGCCACCCAGGGCACGTCTGCTCGCACAGGACCTTCTTCTTCTTGGCCTAAAGAACTCGAAGTTTCTTCTATTTCCCTATCGGGAAATCTGTACCCACAACAATCTTCCCCCGATATCTCCCCTTTACCACCAGGAGATCAGCTAAATCTCGCTATCTCGCGAGTTCATGACTCAAAGCCTCCAAACTTCCCTTTCAAATCTTGCGATACTCGATCTGGAAATACGGGTATAACTCCTTCCACATGCAACCGTGGGCTAGGCTTAACCATTAGCGCCTCACGCAACCTCGCAACCTCGCGACCTCGCAACCTCGCCGGTTGAACCGTCGAGTTTTCACCCTCCTAGTCCGCGAGTCCCCAAGATGCACAGTCCCACCTTATGCTTTGCCACGCGTCCACATGAACCTCGGTTCCTTGGCACTTCGCGACTTGGCGTCCACACAAGTCTCGGCTCCTCGGCACTTCACGACTCGCGAATCCTTGGTGCCACCTGTATTCCACTCACGCTCTGCTATGGCCCACACTATCCTCCAGCTGTCGGTATTTCTCCTTCTCGCAACCTCGTGATCCCCATGGCCAAATTCTCAGACCTTTTCTTGCGAGGTCCCAAGACACGATCCCTCGCGCAGATCCAACAGTCCCCATGTGCTCTGAATCCAACGGTTGTCCTTCTCTCGCTTCCTCGCGACCTCGCGACTTGGAGTACCAAATGTTTGGGCTATAAACCTGTGAACTCCCGAGTTCGCGAGATCTCTTGATCTCTTGCCACCTGTCCCCTCATATGGACGACTACAAATCTCTCGTCGTTTCACCGCTTCGCGTCCTCGCGCCTCACGTCTTTGAACACCCAATGCTTTGGCTTTCACTCTGCAAACTCCCGAGTTCGCGAGATCACTGATCTCTGCCACTTTTCCTCTTCATATGGACGGCTCCAAATATCTCGCCACTTCTCCACTCGCGATTTGGAGTACCCAATACTTGGGTTTTCAACCTGCAAACTCCCGAGTTCACGAGATCACTGATCTCTTCCACCTGTCCTCCTCAGATGGACGACTCTCAGGCTTCTCGCCACTTCAAACCCCTCAGAATCTTCTCTCTTTAACCTCCTTGCACCTCTGCAAGATCTAACGATCCTTAGAACTTCGCGAAATCTCTTCAGAAGATTTCGACCATCCGTTCTTCCTTGGTTAATCCACGAAGTGAAAAAGGGTATCTCTCCATGAGATTCCTTCGTCGCTTCGCCAACCTGCGACGTTTCTCCCCCAACTTCAAGTCACACTCGTCTACGCTGATCTTCAGTGACTCAGAGGCCTATCCTTCCTGAGCTTTGCTAAATTACTTCAACCTCAACGAGGTTCTTTGCACACACTCCTTGCGGCAAGCCTGTGAACACTTCAGCTGTTTGAGATTCCTTTGACTCTGCGTATTCCCGTAGCAGCAGTCCTTCAACACTTCTGCTCAGTTTCACGACTGAGGCTTCCTCCCTTAGCCTGTGCACTCCTTGCATGGCTCCAGCAACCCACTTTCACTTCTGAGCGAATTGAGAACAAGAGTTTAACTCTCGAGCCTTCTGTCAACACACTCCTTGTGGACGACTTCAACTGCACTCCTTGCAGGAATCCTTGCTCAAAAGAGAAAAACAATTGTATCTCACTTCTCTTCTTCTCAGATTTCAATATTAACACACGAAATCACACACACGGCATGATAATAAATGCATAACAGGAAGTAATATTCATAAGCAGAGCATTCAACACACA
>JASDQU010372768.1:41440-53244 GCA_032191745.1 Picea mariana
TTCTATAAGGACAAATCCCCACACACACTCAACTACTTATAATCAACCTTCCTCCCTAACTTACTTCCATCTTCCATCACTATCTCTCTTCTGTTGGACTATCTTGGAGCGTCACCTATATTGACATAACTCCAAATAGAACCCGTAAGAGGAAGTGTCAAATCTCTTGACCAAGCCTCCCCAGCAGGCAACTGAAAATCATCATCACATGTCTAGTGGAGCATGAGATAACACCATCCTCCCATGACTCCAAGTTTCAGAGGATACACGGTGGGGAATTCCTCCACCCCTCCTAATAGGACTACAGTCCACACCCTACCATGGAACTTATAGTGGCATTGTGTTGCTGGGAATTTTGTCATCGTATATTCAATTTGAGGTGGTCTCACCACTTGGAAATAAAAAATAAAAAAATAAAAAAAAAACATGCACTTGTCCACATGTCATAGCAATGAATTTGAACCAATATAATTTCACATACAAAATTTATACCATATTGTTTCATGGTTGATGTTCACAACATCAACCTTTTATCTTCATTATTCTTTGGCTATTTCATAACATCTTGACCTGCAAATTAGTCTATAACACAACTCATACATATCCATGCATTATCATTATGTGAATGAATTTAATCATAATCTCAATCCGGTATCCACATACCAACAACTTTAAATGTCAAAATTTTCAAGTTATAAATAGATTGCATAATATTCATCATAATTCAAATAACATTAAACATTTATAGTATTGACATTCGCATAGGTTCATATGTCTTAAAATTTCAATAGTATCATTAATAGTTTCATAGTGATTAGAAAATAAAGGTGATAGGACTTAAGTAATTCTAACTGTCTAAGTCAAAAGGTGGCATTACATACACCAAACCTTCGATAAACATATTCCTGAGGTGGTAAAAAAAGTGAGGGATGATCTTGTCGTAACGTCTCTGCATCCTCCCAAGTAGCAGATCCTAAACTATAATGGTCCCATTGGACCTTCATTTGATTGAAATAAGTTGAGTTTATTAATACATTAATTGTTTCTACCCACATTTAGTGGACCTCTATTGTCCAAACTCAAATTTTATTACCACTTGTGATTTAATTAATGTTAAGACATGCTTCTCCTATAAATTTATTCTTCCCAAGCTCCATGTAAGATTCCCATATTTAAAATATAGTATGTTGGTTTGACTACGAATTAAAACTTTAACTCAATATTGATTTTCTTGTTAAGAGAGTCTTATACCGAGATTTATATGATTTTCATTAAGTCATGCATACAATATTTCCTATAATACCTTGCTAAACATAACCAAATACTACTAACTTGATTATCACTCTAACTTGAGTCATACAACACATACGCCATTGCACAAGTTTCCCAAGGTTATGAATATTGACTAAGATATTGCTAATTATTCATTAAGCAAAATAGTCATTTCATTGATTCTTTAGTCATTGATCTTAATAAGTGACCTTCTTGTTAAGTCATAAGATTAGATATTGAAGAGGTAATAGTGAGTATATGATTATCTTCATCATAGTTGAAGCATTGTATGTTCTCTACCAAGTCTACCATGCCTTAGTGAGCATATCTAGATTAAAAAAAAAAAAATCATACTATGGTCCATTCCACACTCTATAATTACTTGTACTAAGTACGTCTTTTCTCACATGTATTATTCATACATCTCAACTGTATATCCTTTATACCTACATGATACTTACCACATAACCTCTTCTCTATAGTTCATTAGTATCCCTTATATATATCTTCTCATTTATCATTCATTTTACACATAATCATTTGCTATTACATTGGTTGTCACTTTTGTTTAATAACATCACTAATTCATGACATATTATCTTACATGATTTATTAATTCATTATCTCATTAACACCCTCCTTTTTAGTTTACTCCAACTACCCTCTCTTCCTCTTATATAATACATTCATCACTTTCATAGCACACTTCACTATGCTTAATCGAGTACCACCATTTTTTTTTTCCATATACTTTTACAACTTACTATTTTTGGACATTTAATTACATCCTTTGTTTATATACTATAGATTTATTGCACCACTAATGACTTTTAACATCACTCACTATGTATCCTCTCAGACCTACTCATATGTTATTATCAATTACCTTTCATATTATGTTGCCCCCACATCACTTTATTATTCACCCTTCATCCATGTTTTCATTATATTACATTATTATTTCTCTATCATATCTCTTTTCATTATCATCACCATTTTTTTTCCACAATGCACATGGATAACCTACAAACCAATAATATTTATTACACATCACACTTATTATAATTGGCTAATTGTTCATCACTTATCCATTATTTATAATCACTTCTCAACTCTTTCAACGTCTTCCACTTATCATGTACGCTACCTCTCTTTATAATGCAAGTATACAATATGTACACCATTATTTATATACACTGTACTTATTTATTCTATTATATCATACTTTATATTTGTGCTTTCCAACCCTTGCATATCTCATATTCTTGCCACAATGATCATTATTCTATATTGTTCTTATCAATTATATATCNGGGATATATAATTGATAAGAACAATATAGAATAATGATCATTGTGGCAAGAATATGTACACCATTATTTATATACACTGTACTTATTTATTCTATTATATCATACTTTATATTTGTGCTTTCCAACCCTTGCATATCTCATATTCTTGCCACAATGATCATTATTCTATATTGTTCTTATCAATTATATATCCCAACGACTATATTTATCATAATCGCAAAATTACATATCCTCTATAATTTCTATCTCTTCCTCATAGAGTCCTTAACCTTGTGATTTACTCTGTATCCTTACATTGCTTACATCCATACTATTGCTACCTATAGTCACTTGTTGGCACAGGCACAGACCCAAGGTTCAACTCTAGCAGCGCACCAACAAGCCCTAACTATTGGCCCTTTCAGAAACACCTGCAAAGCAGATGCAGTCTCAATCGAAGTAGCAATAGGGGGTTGCAGGACACAAGTGTCTACAACTAGAGGAAATGTAAAGTGGATCTAGGGAAACAACACACAACAATCTAGTTATTCTTTATCTCTCTTAAGCCTACTTTGCAAGAGATATCTTTGATCTAACACAATAATGAAATAACAGTATATCAGATGGCAAAGAACACAACATCAATCACATAGAACAATAAGATATATGTGGCTCACCCTCTCCCTATGGCTATGTCCACAGAACTATGTTTCTTGATATATTATATGAAAACATATAGTTTTATCTACGCACTTAGCTTGCATATCTCTCTCTCTTTATCTTCTTCTCTCTCCTCCCTCCTCACCCAGCTGTAGGGTTGATCTTTACACCCAGCTGAAGATATTACAATACAAGCGTGCTCTTACAACACAATACTTCTCTCACACATCAACGATAATCATGATTCTCAACCTTAGCCTTCACCAACCCTCCCAACTCTTTTTGGCCTTTATTTATACATTACAATGACTCTCAGACAAAATTAGACTGAAGCCTAATTGTCAAAACCCTAAATACCAAAACCCTAGGTCCCACGCAACCTGTATCTTAAGGGCTTTGCTAGCCTGTTCTTCCTTCTTTTTCGTGAGGTGCCCCAAATCATCTGTTGGTGTATTTTTTCATTTGTTGAGTTTTCCATGATCCATCTTCTTTACTCATTTTTCTTCCTTGATATTCTCTTCCAACGGCTAGCTTTCCCTTACTTTGCTCCTTCTTTTCTACTTCTTTGACCACTTCGACCCATTATTGGTTAATGTTCCTTCCGCGCGGTTCGTACTTCGCTCTTCTTCCTTAATCTTCGCTTCCTTCCATAACCAAGGGACAATAGGCCCCCAACACTCACATGTGACCTATTCCAAGTCACTACAGGGTTGAACCTTCAGTATCACTTCGACTGCAAACTGCGCAGAGAAGCCTGTGCTTTCTACTCTGTCCCTCCCTGTTGTGTGCAGATTGTCTTTTATGTGTCTGGTACCCAGTTTCAACTACACCTAGTACCTAGACCCTTCTTCCTATGTTTTTACTGAGATATGTGAGGCGGTTGGTTGTCATAATACAATTACAACCGACTCCCATTTACTAAACCTTCCTTCCATTCTCCATTCAGGGTCTTCAACTGCACAACTCCTCCTTCTGTAACATAGGTAACCTGATATGACCCAAGATAATGTGTCCTGAAATTCCCTGGATGCTTCATGAACTTGTTTTCATATACCAATATAAGATCTCCTTGCTTAAATTCTTTCTTCTTTATATGTCTATCATGGTAGGCCTTTTCTCTTTCTTTATACCTACTAATGAAATCCTACAATAAACATGTCTTCCTCTAGTGCCACTAACTGCGCAAGCCTGTCTTATACAGTGCATGTGTCATCCATACCTGTAAATGTTGCAATTCTTAAGCTAGGAACCAAGTATTCCATAGGTACCACTACTTCCAGGCCATAAACTAACTTAAAAGGAGTCTGCATTGTCAGATTTTTGCAAGTGGTTCGATAGGCCCATAACACTATTGGCACTCTTAAATCCCAATAATGTCTATTCACAATGCAAATCTTCGTCAACTCTGTCTCCAAGATCTTATTGAAAGCTTCGACTATACCATTCACCTGCAGGTGGTATGGAGTTCTCTTCTGATGATGAACTTCAAATTCCTGAGTCAATGCTTCAATATGTTTTTTGATGAAGTGTGTGCCTTGATCACTCATGAGGATCTTTGGGAATCCAAATCTAGTTATGATATCATAAAATATGAATCATGTAGTTGTAGTTGCACTACATTCCTTAACTACTCTTGCTTATGCCCATCTGGTCAAATACTTTGTCGCAGTGATGATGTATCGGGCTCATGTGCGCTTTCCTAATGGGTTGATAAGTCCCACAAAATCAATGCCCCATTTCTCAAATGCATGTAAAGTTAGATGAGGCACTAAAGGCATCTCATATATTCTGGAAGGTTTCCCCAGTCTTTATCATACATCGCAGGCTCTGTAGTATTCCTTAGCATCTTTATGTAACGTGGGCCACTAGAGGCCATCTCTAAGAACCTTCTGTGTTTTTTCTTTCCCTACATAATGTCCTCATGTGATGCCTTCATGTGCTTCTGCCAGAATCAATGGTCTTTCTGTCTCCATAATGCATCTCTTCAAAATATCATCTGGTCCCATCTTATATAGTTGTCCAACTATAAGTAAAAACTATAAAACATGAACTACTAGTTGTTTCTTCTGAATAATTGTATACTAGTGGGGTGTCATTCCTATAGAAAGAAACTGGACTATCTTGGCGAAGTGATCATCAAATTTCTGATCACTAGCAGTTCTGCATCTGGTAGTGTATCCTCCAAACTGGTAGGTTCCTCTCCATGTTCTAACCTAGCCAAGTGGTGAGGTCCCTTGTTCATTCACCCTGGCTTGACCACAATCTCAAAATCATATTCCTGGAATAACAGTAGCCATATGCATATTCTCCCCCCCAACACTGGCTTGTTGACTAAGTATTTCAACGCAAAATCTTAAAATGTCCTCCCAACAAGTAGTGTTGAAACTTCTGCAATGCATACACCATAGCTAATCCTTCTCTTTCGATGGTAGTGTAATTTATCTCAGCTATAGAGAGCTTTCTGCAAGCAAAGGCTAGTGGGTGGTCAATATCTCTTGATGTTGGTTGTGCTAACACTTATCCTAACACAATAGATGAGGCATTGACATGAACATGGAATTCCTTACTCCAATCTGGGAAAACCAGAATAGGCATAGTAACCATTTTCTTCTTTAGTGTGTCGAAGCTCTTCTAGAATTCCTCTAACCGTTGAAACTAACAATCTTTCTTTAAAATATTTTCCATGGGTGTTTTTATCTGTGCATATCCCTTGATAAAAAAATTGTAGTATCTAGTATGTCCTTGCGCAGTGGGCAGCTGTCTAACCAAAGTAGGGGGAGGTAGATCAACAATGATGGAAATCTTGGAAGGATCTACCAACAACCCCTACTTGCATACAATGTGTCCCAGTAATACCTCAAAAGGTGAAAGGAAGATGCACTTCTTCATGTTCAGGGGAATCTGACATTTCTTGCACTTATCTAGCATTAGTCTCAAACATTCAATATGATTTTTCAATAAGCTAAAAATAGTCCAATCATCAAAATATGCTTCCAAACATTTATGTAAAAATTCCTTGAATGCTTCAACCACCACCCTGGAAAATATGGTTGGTGCATTATTCAATCTGAAAGGCATCAAAATGTACTAGAAAGAACCCCATTATGTTGCAAATGTGGTCTTATGTCTATCTTCCTTAGCAATCAGATCTGGTGATAACATGAAAATCCATCTGTGAAGGAGTAAACTTCTTGTCCTCCTACATTATCTAACACTTTATCAGTAAATGTTGTAGAGAATGGATCATGTAAAAATGCATCATTCAGCTTCCTTAAATCTATATAGATTTTGATCTCTCATGAATTTTTATCCTGGACCATCACAGGGATAATCCATTCTGATTCTTCAATAGGTTCTATGATTCTTGCTTCCAACATTCTATCTAATTCAATCCTAACTTTTTTCTTATACTTTGGATTCAATCTGTAGGGTCTCTTCTTGACTGGCCTTGCATCTTGTATCACATGAATCTTCATTTCTCCCAGGGCCCCTTTAATGCCCTTCATTTCTGTGAACTTTGTTGGAAATAAGTCTTGATATTCATGCAGTAATTATTCAATCTTATCAATAGTGGCATCATCCCAATAATATCCAACATTGGCCAACTTAGGTGCTTGCTCTGTTCCAATATTAACTTTATTGATTTTAATTGACTGTCTAATGAAAGGTAGTTCAATCCCTGGCCCTTCTATGTCTCTCTATCCTTCAGTTTCTATGATGTTCACATTCCTAGGATCATCATCTTCATCAACATTGATATTGTAACAACCTTGTAATTTCTGAAGAGGTGCAGTCCATTCATCTTCTTCTTTCTCCAAAGGTAGGTTAGGTGCCTCCTCAAAGACTTTTTTTCTTACAACTTGTAAAGCTTGATCTACTGTAGGGTATTGACTTTCAAATAAAAATGTAGCTATAAAGATTTGAGTCATACCATACCAATCTGAAGTGGTGAGGCGTGGTTTTTCTTGAAGATACCAGTTGATAGGCATAATATCCAAAGTTTTAATGAACTTATGAACCCATTGTTCTGTAGGAACGTTGCTCTAGGCCTCCTCACAACTCTGTGCATGGTCCTTCGAAAAGATCTAACCTGTGTATCAAACTTCACACCCTTCGACTTGGTCTGAAAATCGCATTGTCATCAAAGTGAAACATTGTACCCACTCCACGATGTTCTTCTTGTGTGTTCCCCACTATCTTGATGGTGTAGATTTCAAGGCTTCATCCAGTGCCAACAACCTCTGTTGTACTGGTACAATTTCTTCAAATTTCAATAAGAATGTTTCTAAGTGGTTTAAACCATCAAATGTGGGCAGATTACTTACTTCTGTTCCAATCCAATGAACTTCTCTGGTCAATATGGCACACCTCTGCGCAGAAAATTCATACATTCTTTTATGCCAGTTCTCCAATGCTTCTTCTTAATATGATGAGCATGCACTTTCACTTCACCATCTTAAATTTCCATCTGTTGTAGGATTAATGTAATCTTGTTGTCTTGCTATCAATTTATCTATTCTCTAGTTCATAAGCACAATCTTCTTCTCTGATAGGTTATGTTTATCTGTGACCTTCATCAGGATCAAGAGGTGCAATGACCCTAAGGCCATCACCTTCAAATGTCATTATTATTTTCTTTAGGTCAACAACATTTGATTTGTTGAAAGCCCAATCAATGCCCAACAACACAGGATAAGGACAACTATCATCAACTAGATCAATCACTTCAAAGTATGAAAACGTCCTTACCCCATCAATGTCCACAGGGACATGCTCCAGTATTCCAAAGGGGCTTACTACCTATTGATTAGCCATCCTGATCTTGATAGGAGAGTAAATCAACTTAGGTTTTCCCATCAGTCCCTAGGTCTACTTCATCATAACATTGACTTTTGATCCCAAGTCAAAGACCACATAATCTATGTCATAGTCTCCAATCTGAGCATTAAGGTGTAGTTCCTTGTTTGTCCTTCTCTTTCTAGATACTTGATGTATTGCTTTATTCAGAAGAGGATCTACCTTTCCTATCTCATACTGTCTAATCAAGTGTTGTATTTCTTGCACATCTCTTTCATCCTTGATCAAATTAATGCAAGTATATAAGAAATCCATAAGCTTACTTACCTCTTTTCCTTCTCCAAGCAAGGAAAACTAATCGAATGTTAGAGGCATTCCACATTCTCTCACTTCTAGTTGTACCTTAGATGAAGAAGCTTGTTCTCTTCCAAATTCTCTTCTTGCCTCTTCAAATGTCTACTTTTCCTTCCTTGGATCAAACAACTGTGTCATCTTTGCAGCCCTTCTGATCCTTGATCCCTCTGTAGTTTTTTCTGGAGTCACCCTGTCCTCTCTTGTAGCAGCGCCTCCTCTAGTGATAACAGTGACTTTGGGATCCGCTCCATGAGGTTCCACTGATATCAATTGCACTTGTTGGTTCCCACCCCGTCTTTCCTGAAGTTTCACCAACAATACTAGACAATCTTCAATAACATGTTCAAATGAGTTACACTAGCTGCAAGTGGTACAAGGGTTCTGACAATCCATTTCCAAGTGACCTAGTTGGGAAAAGTTATAACAAATGATCTTACCTCAACCTCGACCCATGCCTCCTCCTCATCCTCTTCCTCTGAATCCACCACAAGGATTGAAGTTTCATCTTCCTGTGGAATTAAACTGCGTAGCATTACCCTCCTACTATATTTCTCCTTGAATCCTATATGTATATCTTGACCTTTCATGCAAGAGGTCATAAGCCCTACAGTTCTTATCATCATGCCCCACAGATTTACAGAATGTGCAGTAAATATTGGTAGGTGTCTGGACATATTTTTGCATTAATAACATTCATAAGGACGATGTCTATTTCTACATACCTCGCATCGGGGTAGAGTAACCTGCTTCAAAGGGCTTGGATATATAGAGACCAAGTACTCATTAAATAGGGGACATTTTTCCTTGTTGTGGCCCTCTAACTTACATCTGATACACCAGATGTCTTCTCTTTTATATTTTCCCTTTTCTTTCTTCATATCTTCGACCTATAGAGATAAGATAGTTAGCTAACTCAAAATTTGGCTCATACATAACATGGATTCTCTCATAGGGGTTTATTCTAGTTTCATGTCAATCTCCAGTGCACCAGCCTATGAAGTGGCCTTCTGTTGCATCAGAGGAACATTGATGTGTGGTAGGAGGGAAGCAATGAACCATTCCTTATTCTGATCATCTTAAATCTAAAAGCTCAAATGACTTGTCAAGGTCTTAAACCTCTGATCAAACTCCCAAACAGGTTCAGCTAATCTTTGCTTGATTTCTTTCAGTTCTATAATGCACTGCGACTCTGACTTGGGTTTCTTGAATTCTGCACTCAATGCAGTCTTGATATCGTTCAACAGTTTAGTTTGTATAGTTCCTTTAACAAACTTCATGTACCATCTCAGTGCGCGGTCTCTCAAGGTAGTACTAACTGAGCTCTCTTAACAGCTTCGTCATTGACTTTCTTAATACTCCATACAACTTCACATAAGAACCAATGTTGATTGGGATCTTCAGATCCATCTCCCCTAAAGATAGGTAACCTCATTTCATCTTCCATAGATCTTCCTAGGTTTTTGGACTGATTATGTACTGAACTGCTGGTAACATTTCTCTAATAACTCTAACTACTTTGGTTACTTAATGTTGCTAAAACAAGAGGAGGAGGAGTAGTACTTACTTCAATGGTAGGTGTAGTCCCTGAAGTTATTGATTCTTCTTGGTGAGGTTTTTTCAGTCTTCCCTTCCTCTTCCCTAGAGGACTCTGAATACTCCTTGTTCAATATCTCTTCTTCCTTTCCAATGTAGAACCCTTCGTCATGTGCTAGTGGTTTGTGATTCTTCTCAAATAGGTTCACCAAAGGGACCTCTCTGAATGATCTCCCATTGCGCGTGTGTCCAATCTCTATGTCATTGTCGTTGTCTGAGCTATTGAACATTATATTTTCAATCCGACCGATTATTGTATCCTCAAGATGTTCTTCTCATGCAATAGCATCTTGATCTTCAACTTCAAAGAATGTAAAAATTTTCCTCTAGGTCCCTTAAGGAAATATCTCTCTGCTTGGCTATATGACTCTACCTTGTCAATAGAAAACTCAGTAATGTACCCTCCAATAGTGTTATCAAACCAGTGATCTACTACTCTTGACACGGTGTTATCAACTCTCTTGACCTTCTTGACCAGCACCGACGTCCAAACCACAGGTGATCTAGATCTGATTTCAAACTGGGTATCTATTAGTCTAGCTAACCACTCGTATAGCTCCTTATGAACTCCTCCAAAGATAATCTTGTGTATGTTGGTGAAGATGTACCTTCCCAACTAGTCTTCTATACTAATGCTAGGGTTCTTGTTCTAGGCTGCAGCGAAGTCCTTTTCTTGTTCTTCTATCCACTTTTGAATTTCTGTCTTCGATGCAAACTACCTAACATTTCCTCAAAAAGATCCTGGTCCCAGCAATGGAACCATTTGTTGGCACATGGGCAGACCTAGGGTTCAACTCTAGCAGTGCACCAACAAGCCCTAACTATTGGCCCTTTCGGCAACACTTGCAAAGCAGATGCAGTCTCACCTGAAGTAGCAATAGGGGGTTGCAAGACACATCTGTCTACAACCAGAGGAAATGCAAAGTGGATCCAAGGAAACAAAACACAACAATCTAGTTATTATTTATCTCTCTTAAGCCTACTTTGCAAGAGATATCTCTGCTCTAACACAATAATAAAATAACAGTATATCAGATGGAAAATAATGCAACATCAATCACACAGAACAACAATATATACATGGTTTATCCTCTCCCTAGGGCTATGTCCACATAACTGCATTTCTTGATATATTATATGAAAACATATAGTTATATATGTGCACTTAGCTTGCAGATCTCTCTCTCTTTCTCTTCTTCTCTCCCCTCCCTGTGCACCCAGCTGCAGGTTGATCTTCGCACCTAGTTGATGATATTACAATACAAGAGTTCTCTTACAACACAATACTTCTCTCACACAACAACGATAATCACGATTCTCAACCTTAGCCTTCACCAACCCTCCCGACCCTTTTTGGCCTTTATTTATACATCACAGTGACTCTCAGACAACCTTACACCGAAGCCTAATTATCAAAACCCTAAATAAAAAAACCATAGGTGTCAAAACCCTAGGTCCCACGCAACCCGTATCTTAAGGGCTTCGCTAGTGTGTTCTTCCTTCTTTTCCACGAGGTCCTCCAAAGCATTTGTTGGTGGCTTTTTTTGTTTGTTGAGTTGTCCACAATCCATCTTCTTTGTTGATTTGTCTTCCTTGATATTCTCTTCCAACGGCTATCTTTCCCTTACTTTGCTCCTTATTTTCTGCTTCTTTGACCACTTCGACCCATTCTCGGTTAATGTGCCTTCCGTGCAGTTCGTTCTTCTCTCTTATTCCTTAATCTTTGCTTCCTTCCATAACCAAGGGCCAGCATCACTATTTCTCCCCGTGCACATTGCAAATTACATTTACCACACATCTATCTATACATCAATATAAATTAGGGGGGGTTCTTCT
>JASDQU010372768.1:69633-86295 GCA_032191745.1 Picea mariana
CAGACAACTTATTCAGATAAATCACTTCTTACCCTTTCACTCTGTTTTGTAATTCTGATCTTCAACAAATTGTTCTTAACTGGTCTGCTCTGCATATTGTTCTGCAATTCATTTCTTCTTCAACAGGTTTGCTCTACATTTTGTTCAGCAATTCTTTTCTTCCTCAACAGGTCTGCTCTGCATCACGTTCTTTTGTCATTCTGTTCTTCTTCTACTCTGCCTGTCATTTGCTATGTTTCTGATATACATTTCATTTCATTTTGTACATCAATTAAACTTGATCCTCAACACCTTCTCCTTTCTCCTTTCTTTCTATTTCGTTTCTTTTTCCCTACAGAACAACCAGCCCAACACAGTTTGGTTCCATTTTCTTTATACACATGAACATGACGGTTTAACTTCCCAATTCCTTAGGCAAAAACACGACAACTGTCTAAGCAACTGAATCGTCAAATGAAATGCTAACTATTCGTCATCATTAGTCTGTTTTACTAACAGAATTCATACTCCGTCGTTAACTGTGAGAGAGAATAGTGATCCTCTGATCAAGATTTGATCCAATGGTTCAGATCCAATCGGGATTTCACCCATCGCGATTTCATCATTTGCGATGTCAAAAATCACAAGTCCTTCGGACTCGCAATTCTCCGATTCCCGATGTCTCCTTTCCACGCGCTAGCCCTGCTGTCTATAGGCCCATATGACCATCAACACATGACCTCGGTCAAGCCTCGCATCGGGGTTTCGGAATTTAACATGTCATCATACACATGCTTGTAGAATCCTCGATCCCCGATTCTCCGATGACAGAGATCAACGATCCACATCACTTCTAGCTCGATGGCTCAGATTAGATTTTGCGATTTGCACATCGCGATTACTCCCACTTCTCTTTATATTTTAAAGGTCGTGCAACTTATCTTTGATCCGACGATGATCGGGTGTAGCGCTTGAATCCAACGGTCACTGAGTCATCTCCTCAACCATAACAGTACCCGCACTCCATGCAGAGATTCAACGATCTAGATCATTCTTTCTTTAACGGCTACGATCAAATCGTGAAATCGCTTATCATGATTTTGGGATTTTCAATGTTAAGAGTTTTTGGCATTTCAAAGTTCCAATCGCCGATGCCTCTGCTGACATTACACGTGGTTTGACACGTGTTAGATCCTGTCACGTGTCACTCTGATTCATAACTTGCATGTTCCTGACGTGTTAAATCTGCCTGACACCTGTCATTCCCTGGTTGTGCCACGTGTCCTTTTGCTGACGTGGTCTATTGTCGTGAGTTGGATCAACGGTTCAGATGCAATCTCGGCTCAATGGTTGCGATTACATCGTGAATTCGCATATCGTGATTTAATGCCTGCGCTTAACCTCTGCGCAGCTACTGCAGATCTGACGGCTATCGGCCTTTCGGGAAATTTGAATGGGATCCAATAGTCACCATCTTCCTTCTCCTCTGCAAACTCCTGTACCTCAAGCTTTGCTGCGCGGGTCTTCTTCATGTTGTTCCTCCTGAGCTTTTACGTTTGAATCTCTTATCCTTCCATTTCCACTATTGTCATCAATGACATCACCATCTTCCTTCACCTCTGCAAACTCCTGTACCTCGAGCTTTGTTGCGCGCATCTTCTTCCATGCTGTTCCTCCTGAGCTTTACGTTCAAATCTCTTATTCTACCATCTTCACTGTTGTCATCAATGACAAGCATTCACTGTCTGTCACTGAATTTGCCAACAAAGGATATATACTATGTGAATTCCAATGGAACTATCATATCAACGACAGGACATTAAAATTCAATTTCGTCTTAAAATTCAAATTCATTGTTGTTATACTTGCAGTGAATTTCACAGTACAATAATTTTACTTAAACACCCCAAAATTGATTTTCTTGTGGCTTTTCGATGCTTCTCTTATAGAAACACATCCTAGAAACTATAAGCATGGCTCGCTTTATCTATTCCTTGATTGAAGAGCCTATTCACTTGTTTAATGCACTTCATAGTTATTGTTAAGACCATCAATGGGGCTTTCTTACACCAATTCCCTCTTCCGAAAATTGCCATCCCCTTTCTTTTTTCCTTCTGCTTTCCCTTTCTGGTTACTTAGTCATTTTTTTGGAAATTTTCTAGGTGTGAGGGTTAGCGGATTCACGTCTTCAGATTTCCACTAATACTTTTATATCACGACTTCGACCGACCGCTTCCCCGTTTCATATTCAGCAAACTTTTTGGATCACGAGTTTCCGGATAAGCAGTTTCAACATTGCGTTTCCATTGTTCTGTCGCCTGCAAACAGTGCTCGGACTTCCCCGATTTACAAATTGGAAACCAAATGCCCCTTTATTTTTCTCGTTTACTTTCTCTTTCTGGTTACTTAGTCGTTTTTCTGACTGTGTCGTTTTTTTGAATGTCTCATGTTTTTATATACAACACCCAAAGTTTCGCAATATACAAATTGATCGTCGAAGTTCGTCATTGTCCCCTGTTCCATGTTACACATTTTGCAATCAAAAGTTGGGATACATACAATTTGACCATCGGGCCCTCATGTCTCCTGAGTACAACTTGTGGCCCTATTTTCATGCCCCGTCAATATTCCCTGTTCTGGGTATGTCTCATGTTTTTATATCATGACTCCAACCAACTGCTTACCCATTGCATACTTAGCCACTATTACCATCGTTGATTCCTGGCCAGGCTTGCTCAACATTACGCTTCCATTGTTCCGCTACCTACAAACAACACCTGAAATTCCGCGATATACAAATTGACCACTGAAATATGTCACTGTGCCATGTTTTTTGTTACACATTCTGCAATCAAAAGTTTGGAGACATACAATTTGACCATCGGCCCCTCACGTCTCCTAAATATAACTTGTGACCCTATTTTGAAGCTCGCCCGATTGCTTTCCATACTTGGCCATTTCTTGGAATCTCTTTCGCGGGTTGGTGGGTGGACGAAATGTGCAATGCTTAATCGCTCTTCACCATCCCTGCCACCTTCACACTTCTTTCTAGATATGCAATTATTAATCTTTAATGCTAATAGCTCATCGTGTAGGAACCGTTAAGATTGTCATTAATGTCCAAAAGGCTGGACAATATTTGTCATTAATACGAATTAAACCAAGATTTGCAGAGATTTGTGTTATCCTTTCCAAGTATTCATTTCAAGTATCATGCAATCTCTTCCATGCGTCATCTGGTTGGCACCTTTATGAAATCTCTAATCTTTAATCTCTCTTCGTCATCACCACCAGCTTTGCACTTTTTTCTAAATATGCAATTAGTAATCTTTAATGGGAACAACTCATTATGCACAAACCTTGGAGATTGTCATTGATCATCGAAAGGCTCGAGGAGATATTCCATTGATACGCATAAAACCGAGATTTGTGGAGGGTTATATTATCCCTTCTGAATTTTCATTTCAAACATCATCTGGAGCAAACGGAAATTCTCATTAACTTATGGCAGCAATTCGACAGCAGTTCTATCCAGATAAAGTAAACACCTTCGGGCATGATGACCAGAGGTTCCATTACTCCAGGGCATATTATTATTGTTCATCTCCCTCCGCACAGGAGCAAAAAAGGAGATGGTCCCTTGGTGCACCGAGAGATATATTTCAAGCCAAATAATTCCAAGGCAACCCTGCCTACTCAAACAGTCTACCTGCCTGCATTGATGCCTTGCGCAGAGTTTGATGTGGTCGATTTTGAGCTGGAAGAAGATGATCTGATGGACGATGATACAGCAATGTATGATGGCAATGCAGACGATATTCCCATTCCTACACCCAAATTGAAATCAACCATAATGGGGGGCACTTCCCGGCTCAGCGATGGTGACCCTGACAAGACCAAAAGAAGGGGTTTCAGAAAATAAACCGACATTGAACGCAATAGCCACTTTGCAACTCAAGAGTAGGAATTCCATAGGTCCAAATTAGTCTGTTATGGGCGGAAGTATTTCACTGTAAGGAAATAGTCTCTTGATTCTCCCAGAGATATATTTCAAGCCAAAAAACTATTCAATTGTGGGACCACTCCCCTGTTCTCTAGATATACAATTAACATTGTAGGGGATGAGCACCAGAACTCTCACTGGTTCAAGGAATATTCCTACTACTCATCTCTTTTCATCCAGAATGGACTAATTTAGGCCTATGGAATTGTTTGTTCACCCTCTGTCCCTGAAGTCTTCGACTGTGAGGAGGTGGTCTTTTGGTGTGTCCTAACTTTCAATTTCGGGCTCTTTCTCTTTCCCTACAACGTTTTTTGTATTCTTCCTCACATGAAGCTTGTGAGAACTATTAATTTTATCGTGAAGATGGGTTCTTATGTCCTCTTGCATTTGAAAATTGATCGGTTGCTTTCTTGCTCGGGTACAACATTGGAGCGATGCCAGCGTCAGGAGCAGGAGTGTTGTTCACCTGCTTCAAGCCAAGGATTTATTCCACTGTGGAACCACTCTCTTGTTTCTTTGTAGCCTCAGGTCTTCCGCAAGATATTGAGATTGCGGCAGTGAACATTGACCTTCCGAGGAGAATACTGCAAGGATTTCCTCAAAAAAAAGCATGGTAATCCATTTTGTATGCATGTTGAAGAGCATCTCGATGGCTCCTGCATGTTGCAGATCATGTTCATGTGTCTATGACAAATATGTTCAATGTTTTGGTGCAAAGAACTCGGTCCAATATCTATGGATAGATATACACTGCCCAATATTTTTTTTTTAATGGATTTACTATTAAAAAATTTCCTTGGAGTATTGGTTGTTGCTTCTTTGTTGAATTTAACACCTCTTCTCATTGGTATGGTTTGATAGTCTCATAGTTCTTGGATATTGTATTGGCTCGGGTAATTTGATCTAATATGGAGCATTTAACAATTATATGACAATGCATTGTGTTGATCCCATCAGGCTTTTATGGAAACAAAAATGAATTTCAGACAGTTTCAAATCAACATTCAATTCTATCCATAATGCAGATAGAAAATAGCAAGACCAAATCACAATGCGGCAGTCGGGGCCCCGCCTTAGAAATTTTGTTTTCATCTCGACCTTGCTACACAAATGATTTCTTATTTCCCTTTCGCTTCCTTCATTCCTTTACTCCGAAAGGGAACATTTTATTAGTTGTCCATCCCCTGGCCTCTATTTGAACACTTTTTACTTTATTAATGAAATTACCAAATTTCTTGTTCGCGAATAAAAAAAAATGATCTATGGTGGTTGTAGTCAAATAGGACTATGGAATCAACTACAATATTAAAATTCAAGATCATCATTGTTCTTTCTAGACATGCAATTATTAAGATTTAATGCTAACAAGCCATCATGCAAGAAGTTTAATACTTAAGTTAATATGCCAAAGTCATGGAAGAATGTATCAAGAACACAACTACTCCCACAAGTTGCAATAAAAACTAATATTTAACAAAGCATTTTCTCACACCCTTTTTAATGTACAAGAACAATAGAAAACAAGTAAGTGGATAAAATATTGGACTAGAAAATGATGGTTTTGCAACAATGGGGCTTGTTTGAGACCAATTCTCGCTTATGAAAATTTGGTTACTTAGTCGTTTTTTTCCGAAAATGTCTTGCTGTGTGGGTTGGCGGATTCACGGGTTCACATTTTCATTCATGCTTTTATATCGCCATTCCGACCGAGCGCTTACCCTTTCCATACCTAGCCAATTTTTCGATCATGGGGTCCCACCCAGGCGGTCTCTAAATTGCACTTCCATTTTTATGTGACCTACAAACAACACTTTGGCTTTTGCAATATGCAAATTTACTTCTGGACTCCCACGTCATCCCCTCTTTCGTGTTACACATTTTGCATTGAAATGTTCTAATAAATACAATTTGACCATCAGGGCCTCACGTCTCCTCGAGAACCCTTTTCACCCTATTTTGAAGCACATCTGACCGCTTTCCACACTTGGCCATTTCTTAGAATCTCTTTTGTGGATCGTCGGGTTGGCAGGTTCAGGAAATTTCCAATTTCTAGTCGTTGTTCCCTGTGTCTGCCACCTTTACACTTCTTTCCAAGTATATTCAATAAGTATACATATTCTCCAGAAACATACAGAAAATATCTTGCCATGAAATGGAATATCTATTACAAATTTGAATATATTGGCCCTTGTTTTCCCTCTTCTATACTTAACCAAATTCTCGTTTCTTTTTCCCCTCTACTTTCTCTTTCTAGTTACTTAGTCGTTTTTCCGAAAATGTCTCAATGCACAGGTTGGCGGACTCACGGGTTCACATTTTCACTTGTGCTTTTATATCGTGACTCCGACCAAGCGCTTCCCATTCCATGCCTAGCCACTTTTCAAATCACGGATTCCCAGGCAGGCGGGCTCTAGATTGCACTTCCATTGCTTTGTGACCTGCAAACAACACCCAGACCTATGCGATATACAAATTTATTGTCGGACTGCCACATCATACCCTCTTTCATGATACACAATTTGCACTCAAAAGTTCTGAGACCTGCAATTTGAACTTCGGGTCCTCAGGTTTCCTGGGGAACTATTTTCACCCAATTTTGAAGCCCGTGCGTCTGCTTTCCATATTTATCCATTTCTTGCAATCTCTTTCACACCTTCAACTCCATACTTACCCGACTTTTTCACTTGCGGGTTCCTGGACAGGAGGACTGCACTTCTAGTGTTCCTTGACCTGCAAACAGGCCCCCGGCTTTCACGATATACAAATTGACATATGGACTCCTACATCATCCCCTCTTTCGTGTTACACGGTTTGCACTCAAAAGTTCTGATACATACAATTTGACCGTCGGGGCCTCACGTCTCCTCAAGAACCCTTGTCACCCTATTTTGAAGCCTGCAGTTAGAGTGTGTTTTGGAAAAACACAATGCACCAACAAAGGATCCAAGTGGAGAAAAGAGATAGATTAGAGCGTCAACGAGGAATGCAATTGTCCGTGGAAGGAACAATAGAAAGCGTCGAAACCTTCTTGTAGAAACCAAGAAGATGTTGAATCAAGAAGTTGTAACAGATGAATCAAGAAGTCTCACGGAAAGTTACAAGACAAGGACTTATGAAATGGGACAAGGTTGTTGCAGATGTTGATGTCGATAGTGTTGTTGATGCTATGATTATTGATATTGATGCGGAATTTGTTGTTTCTCATATAGTCGTTGTTGTTATTGATGTGGTTGATGTTCAGTTATAGAACCTTGAGCTATATCGACCCTAGTTTTATGTACTAAGAGTTGTATCTATAATGTATCTAGTCTTAGCACTTTTTCCAAGGCTGTGATCAAACTAGTTGTGAAATGTAATAGAGCTTTCGCTCATTGAGATCCGATTATTGTATACTCGCCTTTGATATCCGGGTAATGAAAAGATAAGAAATGTTATTTGGGGCCTAAAAATTTGTTTAATTGTGTGTGAATTCTAAGATCTTCAGATTCGCAAGTGTTATCTCTATTTCTTTTACTTGTGTAGTTAATGTTTGGGAATACTCTCACCAGAGGAATTTTTCCATCGGTTATGCATTTGAATCTTGCGTTCTGATTATGTTGTATGTGTATAATATTTTATACTCTCGTTCTTATATACTTTTGGGTTGTGATACTCCCACCTAGGTGTTATATTTGACTCCATTCACTCTCCTACCATTCTCTATTGAGCTTCGGGTGAGACCTCTTTCCCTTGTTGAAGGTTGAAAGTGTTAATGTTGCTAGACAATAGCGGTACCTTTTTTGGTAAATTCAAAGAACCCTGGTCTCCAATCTCGCACCAAAAAATGGTTCCATTGTTGGGACATGAACCCAGGTCTCTAGAGTGAAAGCAGAGTATCCTAAACAACTAGACTACAAGCTTAGAAAGTCTTCACCAATGGGATAATCTGATCTATCAAGATGTAGAATTCTGGGTAAAGACCACATTGGAAGGGTATATTATTGAATTTGCTGCAGAAAACCATCAGTATTTCTCGAAAGCAGAGCCTATATTTCAAGAAGGTGCTCGAGGAATATTGTTGTGGGACATTTCCTTGTGGATTAAGATTATGCTAGTGGAAGAAGGGATGATGTCTAATTTTCTTGGAATGGTTGAATAAACCCCATGCACATGAGGGGTGGGTAATTTAGTAAAAGGGTTCATGACTTAGGCTAAGAGAGGTTTCTTTAAGTATGGGGGGGCATTGTGAGAAGAGTTCTAGAGAGGAACGAGCTCAAAAGAGGGTTGTATTGATCAAAAGAAGGTGGCAGAAACAGATGTAAAAGGTGATGAAGAGACCGGATTCATTGTGGAAAGAGATCAGCCTCAAGAGTAGTCATAGGAGATAACTTGAGAAGTTCCAAGAGTTGCAGATAAGAGGGAAGTTGGCTAGCTAATGGTTGACAGAAAGATTGGAAGAGATGAGTAAAATTTTGAGAGGGCGATCAAGAAAGTGTTCTCATTCTGAGGAAAAAAAATCAGGCATAACTCTAGAGGAAGTTGTGGGATCAGAGTCTATAACACCAAAAGTCACTAAATCTATACAAGAAAAGATGATAGTTCATTTTAAGGTGACCCCCCTAGTGAATAATATTGCGACAGTGTCGAGGGAACCAACTAGGAATTACCTTGTCCCTCGGCACCTCCTACGAATCCGGTAAATTCCACTGCATTAGTTCTTGTTTTCCGTAATCTTTATAATCCTGTAAGTTCTAGTATAAGAATTAGCACAAGTATAGTGAATCATTTTGTCATATCACAACTAGGTCCCTTAGGGTTTATTTAAATTGGGTTATCAAGTTCATAAATGGTGGGTCAACACGTTGGATCCCTCACCTGATACCCAGAATTTTTGGGTGAGGGGGATGACGATGTCGAACAACATAGGTTCATGTGCAAATCCATATGGAGATCTCAAGAAACCTTAGGTGCAAGTAAGTTAGTTGAGTTCCAGACCACCTTGAGAGGTTGGGCGTTGAAATTGTATATGAAGTTCATTGAGCCTGGGAATGCTCAAGGACGAGCATTTACCCCCCCTCGAGTCAAGCAATGATTCATAGTAGAATTATGTTTACCATAGTTAGAGCAGTAGGCTCTTTTTGAGTTTCGAGAGATTAAATAGAGAGACAGGGAATCTGCTTGGGACTACAACCAGAGGTTCAAATATGCAATTGAGAAGCTGGAAAATCTCATTCATGAAGATCATCAGTGGGAGTGGTTCATTCAAGGATTATTACCACTGACAAGGATCCCCTTAACACAACAAAGAATTTCTACCTTGGGCAAGTCCCTAAAGCAGGTGATGAAGATTGAAGCAATGACATGCTACCCATGAGCTTGCACATGATGCGACCTATGGAGGATAATAAAATTGCACAAATTGAGGGCTATATTTCAGTGCTCATAGAGAAAATTCAAGATTTATCCCTACCAAAAGGAAATTGACCACAAGTATGGTGCACGAGTTGTTATACAGAAGGACACACTACGATAGAGTGCCCAAGTTTGTCAGGTGGTGGACCAGTGAACCATCCCATGCAACCCCCGCTGGTGGCACCAACAGGGAGTGTTGCACAAATTGCAATGACGACTCATTGTCATCCACCTTTTTAGTACCATGTTTTTTTTAATCAGCAAGGGGGCCAAAGAAATGAATATTGTGAGATCTGTAGAACACATGGGCATCCTCCGAGGAATTTCCCAATCCTACATAAATACTCTCATGTCCCTAGTACTATACACTGTGAGTTATTTGGGTCGAAAACTCATACTACAAAGTAATGTCGGGCTTTGGATGCACTAGTGGACAGATTAGATCATTCTACATTTTGGGTCAACGAGGCTTCTCAAGGGTTTGGAGGAGGTCGTTGAGATGGTGGATGGTTTCAAACCTGTAGAAGGGGACCTATTCGCTACTATAATTGTGAGGAGCAGCGACATCTAGAAAGAGACTGCCCACTTCCAAGGAGACCCTAGTGCGCACACTATAGAAACAATACCCATGCCACTAATGAATGTCCTGATTTGATTGCAAAATGGGGATATTGCATAAGGAAAAGTGTCACCAATCTAATAAACTCATAAATGATACTAGTTGTGGGAGGGAAAGAGTCTAATATTAATGTTATTATGAGGGGTGACATAAATACTAGTGTCGATGTTGCTATCCCTCGACATCAACCAGATGCAGCTCTAGAAATGTAATTCCATTTGGAATTGGACACCTTCAATGACCCACTCAATGGCCAAGAGGACACCCATTCCCCATAGATCACGACTTCCTTAAAGGAAAAACTCATTCCAATTTTTCAAAACCCATAACAATGTCTTACTCTACTACAGCTTTGGTTGTAGCAACAAGGAGTTGTCACCACACTACCACCATAAGTACACTCCATGCTTGAGAGAAGCCTTAAATCTTAGTCTCCTACCCCAGAATGTGCAAGTAATCCCATTTTTTTTGAACAATCCATTGTAAGTGGCTAGCCACTTGTGACACGACTCATATTGGATCCAGCTACTATGAGTAGCAATCTATCTACTTGGGATACACCTCAACTTTTGCAGCTTGTGAGGACTTCTACAAATCAGCTAGAACAAAGAATTTTTGTTGTAAAATAGGAAAAATAATACTCAGTACAACATGCTAATGAGTTGAAAGAGAGATTTACTTCAACTAATGCAGCAACAACTTATGAACGGGGCATGTGGGAAACTGTTGAGTCCACCATTGAAGCAGTGTCTAGCAGGCTCAGTGACGCTTGGCCTAACTTTCTCAAGATGGCTCCTGAACTCCTAGAAGACCACGTTCAAGTTGCGTCAATAGTCAAAGTTAAGCTTGTCGTTGAGGCATGGACCCATGTAGAAAAAAGGACTCGGGACCCCCAACAACAACTAGAGGATATCTATCTAAAGGAACGAGAGTAGCCTAAGGAGATGCTAGAGAAAATATCCAAGATTGTTGCAAAAGATGATGTTATGCACAGTTCTTTACACCAGTGGGTTGTAGAGTGCAGTCACCTCTTCGAGCTATTCATTAACTGGGTTGGTCTTCTGGAGAATCGCACTAAACCAGTGGAGGACCTCCGATCCCAAATCTGACTGATGAACCAGGAGGTGAAGTTGATCACCAATCCCATTAAGATGAGTGTTAAATTTGTTGAAATCTAATAGGTCAATGAACTCCTAAATGCTTTGTAAGACACCAATCAGGTTTCCAAGAAGGAACTCTGGGAGTTCAAGCCAGCAATCCAGGACACCTATGTAAAGATACAACAACTTGACACAATGGCGGAATCGAAATGGAAAACATTCATGGACACAAATCCCTTAGTCGCGGATGTTAATACGACATAATAATTTATTACTAGAGCTTCGATCCTGCTACACAAGTGGCAAGATCATGTCGATTAGTATGATAGTTTCAGCCAAAAGGAGGTTCAAATCATCCCCGAGTTGGACCCTCAGTTTGAGGGGGAATGGAATAAGGAAGTAGAGACTTGACTCAGGGTGAGTCAAGGGTTGTGGTTGAGACCTTGTTGGACCCTCAGTTTTGAAAGTTTTAGTTGTGTGGTAGTTAGAGTGTGTTGCGGAACAGCAAAACACACCAGCAAAGGATCTGAGTGGTGGAAAGTGATAGATCAGAGCGCCAACGAGGAAGACATTTTTCCGCCAACTAAAAGGAATAGAAAAAACCACCAAAACCTTCTAGTGGAAACTAAGAAGATGTGAAATCAAGAAGTTGTAATGGACAACTCAAGAAGTCTGGCGGAAAGCTATAAGAAAAGGACTTGTGAAATGGGACAAGGTTGTTGTGGATGTTGATGTTGATAGTGTTGTTGATGCTATGATTACTAATATTGATGAGGAAATTGTTGTTTCTCATATAGTTGTTGTTGTTGTTATTGGTGTAGTTGATGTTCAATTGTAGAACCTTGACCTATCTCAACCCTAGTTTTATATACTGATATTTGTATATGTAATGTGTCTAGTCTTAGCATTGTTTCCAAGGTTGTGATCAAACCAGTCATGAAATTTAATTACAGAGATTTCACTCATTTGAGATCGGACTATTGTATACTCTCCTTTGATATATAGGTAATGAAAATATGATAAATGTTATTTGGGGCCTAAAAATTTGTTTAATTGTGTGTGAATTTATGCGGGAGCATCTCTCCATGCTAGCCATGCGCTAGCCAGCTAGCCCTCTCATATTTTGAATTTGAATTAGGGGCATTTAATATTTGTAAGGTCATTGAGTCATGAAGCCACGCCTTTGCGTAGGATTTAGCTGTGTATAGCCTTTAATGGTTGTAAGGATGAAATCTAGATGAAATCTGGACTAGACAGCCATTTAATTATGAATTCAATGTAATTGAATAGGGTAGGTATCTTGGAGGCAAGAGCTCGAAGAGCCCCCTCATGTAAAAGATATTTTTGGTCTTGTTTTGGAATTAGTCTTAGAGAGCATAGAGAATCTGAGAGAGAGAGAGAGAGAGAGAGAGAAGGAGCTGAGACTTTGTTACAGTTCGCGCTCGGAACACATTTGTAAAGGAGGCATTTGATTAATACAAACAGAAGTAGTTTTTCCTGCATATTACTGTGTTGTGTGAATGTATATGTGTGTTCCTTATATGTTGTAGATGTATGGATAGGTATGAATTTGCAGGAGTTGTTTGATTTCAGGGTTGGAGATCTTTGAGGCTTCATACCAGGAGGGTGTGATAGAACACTGCGGGTTCTGATAGCCAGTGCTCAGAGAGCACCTCCAGTTCTACGGAATTTGGACAAAGACGTGTCGGGAGGGTACACCATCTGGAGTCATTAGCTTAGGGAGAAAACCTCAAGGTTGTTGAACACCTTGAAGGTGAGACTATGTAGAGGAAGACACGGTGGGAGACAGAATCGATGCAAGATTTTGCAAGAACTCTGCCAAGTGGGCATTGAGCATATGCACTGGTTGCATTGAGGAGGAACTCTGCTTTGAGTTCAATAGGAAGTCAGAAACACTGGGGATTCTAGACACTCTGCCAGGAGGGCATTGAGTAGGTGCCAGAGTGCACAGAAAGAACTCTTTTGAGTTTTGGAATAGAAGAAGAGTCCAAGGAAGGATCTTCACAGGGTTGTTGAATACCCTGCAGACTCAGCAAGAAGTTGCTTGAGCAAGAGAGTGCCAGGAGGGCATCAGATTCTCCATCTGAAAGATAAGGAAAAAGGACTGAGTTTCTTAGAAGATCTGGGCCAGTGAGAAAGCTCAAGACATATAGCAAATTAGTGTGCAGAGACTCTGCGAGGAGAGAAAGAGTCATGGAAACCTTTTAAGGTTTCAAAGAAGACCAAGCTCATGAGGAACAGCATCTTCAAATATGTAGGCAAGATCAATTGTGGAAGAACTCACAGAGAAGAAAAGAATCAAAGGTCGAAGCCCTTGGATTTTGGAAGAAAGCACATGCTCAACTGGGGGAGCACAATTGCCGTTGGATCGGACCAAAGGGAAGATCTGGACCGTTGAATTTCCATGTCTAGATAGTAGCAAGAGAGAGCATAGGAAGGGAGTAGATCTGAGCTGTCAGATCTCACTCAGGTAGTTGATAGCCATCGGATCTGTCAGAAGAAGCATGAGGTTTAAACCCTTGTGAGCAGAGGAGAAAGGTCCTGAAACAGCGAACGTATTGAGATTTTGAACTTCAAGATTTTGGAGGTCCTGATGATGAAAGGTCGGGACACTCCATAGAGATAGTCTCGAAATAAGCGAAGAGATATGAGTCATTCGTTTAGAGGAGGACACGTGTCGTGAGATCACCCATTTCGGGGATTAGGACATCAGGAAACATAGAGGGGAGTCTTTCGACTTCGTCAACGGTGAAGTCCCAAAAATGATCTGGACTGTCCCTTCGTAGGAGGACACGTGGTAGAGATCGAGGAGTCCACCGGGTTTTCGAATACTGGGGATTCGAGAAGACAGAGGAATTGTGCCACAAGGATCGTGGAGTCCCGAAATCTGAAAGAGGATTGGAAGCATCCAGGGAAAGGACACATGGTAGCAGGAGGGTACTTCGGTAGTTCAGGTATCAGAAGTATCAGAGTTCAGTGAAGGCTTAGTGCACGGGATTCGTGAAATTATGAAATGCGAAGTCCTGAAAGCATTCATAAGAGTATTGCCGGGAGCATTTTGGCATACCAAATATCGGGATTTCAGAAATCCTGAGGACGAGAGATCCGTGCTCTTAAGGAGGAAACCCGAAATGATCAGGGTCGTCGATTCGAGAGTGGATCGTGACCATTGATCTCAGCCAGGAGTAAAAAGGGTCGTATCGTCACTTCGGCATTTCGGACATCGGAAGTGCGAGAGAGCAAGGGCAAAGGAGACCTTGCAACGGGAAAGCCCGAAATGCGAAAGTCTGAAAGCGTTTGGAGGAAATGAGCATTTCAACATATCAGAGTTTGGAACTTTGAGAGTTCTGAAGACAAGGGTTCAGAGGTTTTTGGGGATCGAAAATCCGAAAGCACGAAAGGCGAAGAACCGGGGAAGGACATTTCGGGATACCAAAATTCAACATTTCAGGAATCCTGAAGACCAAGAGAGCCAAGAATTTCAGTGTTGGAAAACCTGAAATCGCAAAAGGAGGAGAAAGTCGGGAAACAAAGTATTTCGGCATTTCAGAAATCGGCTTTTCGGGAGTCTTGAAGACAGGGAGTTGGGAGCCTTACGTCGATGAACCCCGAAGAAGGTTGCAGTCATATGAGGGGAGGTCATATGGACTAAGGTTATATCCCAAGGGGCTAACCACGAGTGAAGCCATTTTGGCAAATTGGCATTTCGGAGACCGGGAGATCGAAGAGTCAAGGACTCTTGACATCAAGACTCAAGGAGTCCCGAAACCCGAAATTCCATTTCGGGAAAAGATCATGGTCATGTTTGAAGGCCGTGTGAAGGTGAAGGACCTGTGGATTGGATTTTGAGGTTTCGATAGGGATATAAAAGAGTTGTTTCGGCTCAGAAGAGGAATTTGAATGATCCTTAGACCGGGAGGTCATGTAGAACCTGCTGAGGCAGGGGGGTTTGCGACAAAGTGGTATCAGAGCGGGACTTCATTTGTATATTTCAGGTGAAGCAAGGAGAAAAGACAAAGTGCTAGAAACTTTGCGGTGATTGTTTGCAGGTACACAGCAGTCAAAGAGACAGTCGGGAAGACTGTAGAAGGAAAAGTTGAAACGCTCAGGGTTACAAAGTGACAGCAGCAAATCTGTCAGGAGGACAGAAGACAGCGATATGGCTACTGAAGGCCATAAGTGTGGTAGAAAGAAGAACCACCAGCAGTAGGAAATCGTTGCAAGGGATAAAGAACTTGTCGAGATCAGGGCAAGGATGGATGAGCTTGCACTGCAGATGCAAGAGAATGTTAAGTCAAGATGGGTATATGAATGGCCCATGAAGATGAGGGTAAAATGGCCAGTCAGAGAATTGGTGGTCAAAAGCCAGCAGAGGCTGTTGAAAATATGGTTCAGACATGTTGAAACCCTCAACAGACCAGAGAAAAAAATGGTTCAGGTGTGTGAACCAGAAGCTGGGAGAAACCTCAATAGTGAGGATGACATGAGATCAGTTGAAGATCTCAAAGACTGCCAAGAGGGAAGAACAGAAGTTCCCAATTTCCAAGAGGGCAATGAGATGAGATTACTGCAGGATATCATAGACTTTCATGAGGATAGCTGGGGAATTTCACATTGCCAAGAGGGAAATGAAACAAGGTCACTGTGGGATCTCATAGACTACTAGGAGGGCAGCAGGAAAATCCCTATTTTTCAGGAGGGAATGGGAATAGAAATGAGGCTATGTGAGAGTCTCATGAACTCAGAGGTGAGTTTGAATCATCCCGAGGAGCTGGCAGAGAAGATGAGCTTAGAGATGGATTTGGATCAACCAGAGCAGCTGATGGGGAAAGATCAGAGGAATCTTCTGATGATTGGGGGAATTGAAATATTCCTGCCATTTAGCCAAGATGAGGCAAAAGCTTGTGTTTTCAATGAAGTAGCAACAACAAGAGAAGGACAACCAACTATGGTTGTCAAAGAAGAATTGGAACATATGTTAGAGGTTGCCCAAGCAGAAGAAGAAGAAGAAGAGCATTTCGAGGAATGGCTCAAAATTTTCAGCCAGGAAGCTGAAACGACTGCAGCATTGGAGCTTGCAGTAGAAGAATTCGAAGAAGAGACAGACAGCACGAGTCTTGTTGATTTGTGTGAAGAGATTGAATCCCTGGAGAGAAGGGTGAAGGTGTAGGGCATGCACATCCAACAAGTTAAGTTGGAAGCAGATGAAGGGAAATTCTAGGCTAAGGAGCAGCTGGAAGAAGCTGGACACATACCAGCAAGAGGAATGGCAGAGGAACTGTCAGAGATGATGGTTGAACAGTAGGTCAATAAGGAGACTACAGAGATGAAATCTGCAATAGGGTGGCAAGTTGAGGCCATAGAGAATGAAGAAGATGACATGGGAGATTGTGATGATCTTCCCATCTGCAAAAAGAAAATGTAGTTGAGGAGACTACATGGAAAGAACCAACCAGGGAAGCAGCTGGACGAGATGATAGAAGGCATCAGAAGGCTGATGTTGAGATCAACAGAGACTGGCAGCAAGGAAAGGCTGAGCAGAAGCAGCA
>JASDQU010372768.1:89614-119548 GCA_032191745.1 Picea mariana
AACTCGTAATCTGTTGCCATCAAAATTATAGCCATCACGACAACGAACAGCATCCTGTGCATCACAAGCATCCTCAAACATAACAAAACAATATCTCGGAAGAGTCTTGAGATCAATATCAACGATACGCCCATACTCGCCAAATAGATTTTCAACTTCCCTTTCCGTAATATTAGCAGGTAGATTCCCCACATATAAAGTTCGACATCTCATTGTTAACGCGTTAACAGTAACTGTAAAATCCTGGATATGCGTAGAACTGGACACAACACTTGTCAGGAAAGACCAAGTAAACTTATGAAGATAGTACCGAGATACTTATTTTATATCAGTACATTGCAGACGAAACTTGGAAATGTTGGAGAGTCTAACTTTCGAACTGTGTCAAATTTATAAATAGTTATAGAAGAAAGAACTGGTATGTATGTTGAGCAAAGCCGACAACAAATACTGAGTGAAATAATAGCGTTAAGTTTTGTTTTTTGTTTTTTTTTAATTTTGGAATAGAGATTCCGGAAATTTATTTGGTACTTTTTCTCATTTTGAGGATGGTAATAGAGGTAAATCAGATTTTGTAGCATACTGTTATACAGTTAATATGCAGAAATACATGTATTTCTGCATACTAACTTACCTTCATGTCCACTGTATGTTCGGCATTGCTACATTGAAAGAAACAAATTGGTTGGACAGGAAGATGAATTCTTATATTCCACAACAGAGGGGGTTGTAGTACAATCTTCGAAAAGGTATATCAATTGTGCTAGTAAATCAAACATTCAAAACGGGTGGGTGCATATAATATTGGACTAGAAAACGATGATTTGGAAACAATGGGCCTTTGTTGAGACTTCTCGCTTCCAAACATTGCCCTCTCCATTTCTAATTTTCCCACTTTCTATTATCTATTTTTTTCCCTCTTCTATAATTAACCGAATTCCCCTTCATTTTTCTCATGTAATTTTGCCTTCTAGTTGCTTTGCTTAGTCGTCTTTCTGAAAATTTATAGGTGCGCAGGTTGGCAGACTCACGAGTTCACATTTATACTCATGCTTCTATATCACGAATCCGACCGACGGTTTCTTCATTCCATACTTAGCCACTTTTACGATCGCGAGTTCCCAGGCTGGCGGGTTCAAGATTGTGCCTCTAGCTTCAGAGGTTCCGCGATATACAGATTGTCCATCATACCCCCCTATTATGGCCTATTTCCTGTTACACATTTTTGCAGTCAAAAAATCTGAGGCATACAATTTGACCATCGAGTCCTCATGTTTCCTGAGTATCCCTTGACACCCTATTTCATATTCCATCTCCTTCGACCCTGTATGTAACATTTAGAACAATTATGGACAATATACAATGCATATGCTTATTTAGTCCTTCTAATGTTCATCTACACATGCTTGCATCAGAAAACGTTGAACTAGTGACATGGCCATGAGCAGTCAATCATCGCAAACATCAACAGACCGATAAGGCCAAAGATAAAGATGCATACATTGTGTTCCTCATATGTTTACTAAACAAATATCCTCAGCTATTTATTCATGTATTCCATGGTGAATATGTTGATGTCATTTGCAACACATACTTTGCAGTTCATAAGAAGTATCAACGAGCGCAAGCGCCGAACATAGCACAAGTTCTGCAAAGTAAGAGGTCTAGTTGCAAGACTTTGTCTCCATACTTCATCCAAGTTGTGCGTCTACTTGTACATTATGCCAGGAAAAAAGAAAACAAAAAAATAATACAGACTACCATTCACATTACTTTCCTATTCAAAAAATGTCACCAGGTCTAAACTTATAACACCCAAAATACTATCAATAGAGGGCTTGAACAGCATCCAAACTGGACAAGTGTTCGTTGGGGACATAATGGTCATATATAGAACCTACTTGGACAAGGAAAACAAACCTAGATCCATTATGTGTGCTGACATGACAGACAACGAGGCACTAATGACAGTCACATTGTCTATTCCCACACAACTTGTCCAGAAACATCCACAAAAGGTATTGCCAGGAAATGGGATATCCATTACAAGTTTTAATATATTTTCCAAAACAGTATATGACCGTGGTGATTGTGATCGGATTATATCGCTCAACGAAACAAGTATTGTGGAAAAAATTCCCACTATTTGTTCAATATCGTTTTGTCCCGGACACAACTATCAACCAACTTGCACAGAGCAACGAACTTACCAAATCGGAACCATTGGTACAGTTGTCACACTTGCGAGAAAACTTGGCTCTCAACACATTCTCCATATAAAAGATGGAAAGCAAACAACAACAAGGCAATGGTACCGTTCTCCATATCCAATTTTGTCCTTTACTTTCACATGTCCATGTATCTCAGTTATGTTACACAACTATTGCGATGTTCCATGTTGCAGCTGCAATTGTTCGACACCTATTCAAATTTGATTTTCTCAATGGGACAACAATTGCATAAAAGGAAATTTCCACTTATTCTCTTCAAAAATATAACAAAAAAAAGAGATGTTAATGAAATGATCTTTCGCACAACTCAAGAAAAATTTGTAACAGAATTGCGAACAGACATAGTACAGGATCTCAAGAAACTAACTAGCTCTACAATTGTTGTGCGTATACATCTACAATTTCATCCTCACTTTGCTCATATAAATTTCCTTCACCAATTTTCTGCAGTTTTTCTTTTTATGTTGTGCAGTTGTATATTATATTGTTGAATATATTAACTACTATGCTCACGTGCCCAAGTTGAGGGTGTTTTTATTGCAGCAAATGCATACTCGACCCCCTTCGAGCCTGTTTGTGCCAAATGAAACTCCCTTGCTTATGCTTCTTCTTTCATAAATGATGATACAATTGATTGTTTGCGATGCAGTAAAAAATGCCCTTACATATATAGACATTGCCTCAATGTTGCCATCTGAATTGTAGGCAACACAATCATGCTTTGTACAATTATAAAGCCTATGTTACAAGATGTGATTCCTGGGTTAGCAGAATTTCCATATGAAGTATACATACAAAAAAAGACAAATAGTGTCTACATGCTACGCGACTTTCAGATACATAGAAAATTTACCTTAAATGAGGACAATGCAATATTGCATATCGGATAAAAAAAAAAAACATATCAATCTTTGGCAAGAAACGAAAAAATCTCATGTGTATCTATAATTTTTCTTCAATACCCAGATGAATGTTCTTCGGACTTGAGTTCTTCGGAGTTTACATATATGGCTGTAAAATTTTATGTCCAGAGATTTTGTCTCTTTTTGTGCACTTGAAAAAACAAGGAGAATCTAACTACAAATCAAATCGTTGTTGTTATTTTCATGTTTTTTTGCATCTCCCAGTAAGAATTTTGCATATTTGTTGGGGTGTCCAAATGAAAAAAAAAAAAGTGGTTGGCTATAGATTTGTTGGAGGAATCTGCACCTTTTTGGGTGCCAAAATTGGAAAAATGTTTTCCAACTATATAGCAATGGCAGGATGTCTTCATTTTTTGGGTACCCAAATAAAAAAGAAAATGATCTCCAACTATACATTTATGGTATGGTGTCTACATTTTCTCGATTCCCTAATTGAAAAAAAAAATGTCTCAGCATGGATTGAAGCATGAGCTTGAGATCTTCAGAACTTGCTATAGAGATTGGGGAGTTTGGGGATTGGAATTCATACAGGAAGGTGCATTTATTGTTGATGTGCAAGTGCATAAGATTGTTCAATCCAAAAATGGGAAGCATGAGTACAAACCCCATACAAAGTATCCAACTGTGAATAACTCAGGCCCATCCTTTGAACTGTCGAACTGGTTTTCTCCTCTAGGCAGAACCATCAGGAATTTCCAATAATATTGGAAATTTGGCATTGTTAAAACTCGTAGTAATAGAACATGGCACTATCAGAAGAAAATGTCCATAGTGATCTTGTTTCATGGTAAAATAGTAATCGTCAAGTTTCTTGTTCCCCATTTTGGGGTTTGGTTATAGCTAGGATACAATGGCGAAGCTTCGCTAGTTTTGTGGTGTCTTGTGTTTGGCAGACTTTTGTTCATATCTCATGGCCCCAGTTATTTTCTCATGGGAACATATACCATATGTAAAAGAAAACCAATGCCACGTGTTTTTTTTATATATATCAAATTGTTTGATGCATAGGTTGATGTGTATTTTTCTATGGACCCTTGTGGGATCTCACTTGGCACCTTCCGTGTTCATGTGTTTCCTTGAGCCTCGAATTTCAATACATTTGGTGTTTACTTGGCTCTTGGTTGTATGCTTCATTCTAGAAAAGTAATGATACATTTAGGATCTTGGCAGTTTTTCTATGATCTTAAAGAATATACAGGACATGCTTTTCCTTTTAATATAAGCTCTCTGGCGGAAATGTAGTATGTGGCTCGTTTTAGCACTTTTCCTTGATTGATGAACTTAGCAAAATTCATCTCCAGGAATATTTTGAAATAAAAGGATATATACTATGTGAATTCCAATGGAACTATCATATCAATGACAGGACATTAAAATTCAAATTCGGTGTTGTTATACTTGCGATGAATTTCACAGTACAATAATTTTACTTACACACTCCAAAATTGATTTTCTTCTGGTTTTTTTATGCTTCTCTTATAGAAACACATCCTGGAAACTATAAGCATGGTTCGCTTTATCTATTCCTTGATTGAAGAGCCTATTCACTTGTTTAATGCACTTCATAGTTATTGTTAAGACCATTAATGGGGATTTCTTACACCAATTCCCGCTTCCGAAAATTTCCATCCCCTTTCTTTTTTCCTTCTGCTTTCCCTTTCTGGTTACTTAGTCATTTTTTCAAAAAAATTCTATGTGTGAGGGTTGGCGGATTCACATCTTCAGATTTCCACTAATACTTTTATATCACAACTTCGACCGACCGCTTCCCCGTTTCATATTCAGCAAACTTTTTGGATCACGGGTTCCCGGATAAGCAATTTCAACATTGCGTTTCTATTGTTCTGTTGCCTGCAAACAGTGCCCAGACTTCCCCGATTTACAAATTGGAAACCAAATTCCCCTTTCTTTTTCTCGTTTACTTTCTCTTTCTGGTTACTTAGTCATTTTTCTGAATGTCTCGTGTTTTTATATACAGCACCTGAAGTTTCGCAATATACAAATTGACCGTCGAAGTCCGTCATTGTCCCTTGTTCCATGTTACACATTTTGCAATCAAAAGTTGGGATACATACAATTTGACCATCGGGCCCTCACGTCTCCTAAGTAGAACTTGTGGCCCTATTTTCAAGCCCATCAATCTTCCTTGTTCTAGGTATGTCTCATGCTTTTATATCACAACTCCAACCAACCTCTTACCCATTGCATACTTAGCGACTATTACCATCGTCGATTCCTGGCCAGGATTGCTCAACATTACGCATCCATTGTTCCGCTACCTACAAACAACACCTGAAATTCCGTGATATACAAATTGACCACTGAAATCCGTCATTGTGCCATGTTTTGTGTTACACATTCTACAGTCAAAATTTCAGAGACATACAATTTGACCATTGGCCCCTCACATCTCCTGAGTATAACTTGTGACCCTGTTTTGAAGCTCTCTCGATTGCTTTCCATACTTGACCATTTCTTGGAATCTCTTTCGCGGGTTGGCGGGTGGACGAAATGTGCAATTCTTAATCGCTCTTTTCCATCCCCGACACCTTCACACTTCTTTCTAGATATGCAATAATTAATCTTTAATGCTAATAGTTCATCATGCAGGAACCGTTAAGATTATCATTAATGTCCGAAAGGCTGGAGAATATTTGTCATTAATACGAATTAAACCAAGATTTGCAGAGATTTGTGTTATCCTTTCCAAGTATTCATTTCAAGTATCATGCCATCTCTTCCGTGCATTGTCTGGTTGGCACCTTTATGAAATCTCTAATCCTTAATCTCTCTTCGTCGTCACCGCCAGCTTCACACTTTTTTCTAAATATGCAATTAGTAAGCTTTAATGGTAACAGCTCATTATGCACGAACCTTGGAGATTGTCATCGATCATCGAAAGGCTCGAGGAGATCTTCCATTGATACACATTAAACCGAGATTTGTGGAGGGTTATATTATCCCTTCTGAATTTTCATTTCAAACATCATCTGGAGCAAATGGAAATTCTCATTAACTTATGGCAGCAGTTCTGTCCATATAGAATAAACACCTTCGGGCATGATGACCAAAGGTTCCATTACTCCAGGGCATATTATTATTGCTCATCTCCCTCCGCACAGGAGCAAGAAAGGAGATGGTCCCTTGGTGCACCTAGAGATATATTTCAAGCCAAATAATTCCAAGGCAACCCCGCCTGCTTAGACAGCCTGCCCTCTTGCATTGAGCCTTGCGCAGAGGTTGATGTGGTCGATTTCGAGCCGGGAGAAGATGATCTGATGGAAGATGATATGGAAATGGATGATGGCAATGCAGACGATGTTCCCATTCCTCTGCCCAAATTGAAATCAACCATAATGGGGGGCACTTCCTGGCTCGGCGATGGCGGCCCTGACAAGACCAAAAGAAGGGGTTTTAGAAAAGAAACTGATGTTGAATGCAATAGCCACTTTGCAACTCGAGAGTAGGAATTCCAGAGGTCCAAATTAGTCTATTATGGGCGGAAGTCTTTCACTGTAAGGAAATAGTCTCTTGATGCTCCCAGAGATATATTTCAAGCCAAAAAACTATTCAATTGCGGGACCACTCCTATGTTCTCTGGATATACAATTAACATCATAGGGGATGAGGACTAGAACTCTCACTAGTTCAAGGAATATTCCTACTACTCATCTCCTTTCATCCAGAATGGACTAATTTGGGCCTATGGAATTGTTTGTGCACCTTGTGTCCCTGAAGTCTTCGACTGTGAGGAGGTGGTCTTTTGGTGTGTCCTAACTTTCAATTTCGGGCTCTTTTGCTTTCCTTGCAACGTTTTTCGTATTCTTCCTCATAGGAATATTGTGAGAACTATCAATTTTACCGCGAAGATGGGTTCTTATGTCCTCCTGCATTTGAAAATTTATGGGTTGCTTTCTTGCTCGGGTGCAACGTTGGAGTGATGCCAGCGTCAGGAGCAGGAGTGTTGTTCACCTGCTTCAAGCCAAGGATTTATTCCACTGTGGAACCACTCTCTTGTTTCTTTGTAGCCTCAGGTCTTCCGCAAGATATTGAGATTGTGGTAGTGAACATTGACCTTCCGAGGAGAATACTAAAAGGATTTCCTAAAAAAAATCATGGTAATCAATTTTGTATGCATGTTGAAGAGCATCTCGATGGTTCCTGCATGTTGCAGATCATGTTCATGTGTCTATGACAAATATGTTCAATGTTTTGGTGCAAAGAACTCGGTTCAATATCTATGGATAGATATACACTGCCCAATATTTATTTATTTTAATGGATTTACTATTAAAAAATTTGCCTTGGAGTATTGGTTGTTGCTTCTTTGTTGAATTTAACACCTCTTCTCATTGGCATGGTTTGATAGTCTCGTAGTTCTTGAATATTGTATTGGCTCAAGTAATTTGATCTAATATGGAGCATTTAACAATTATATGACAATGCATTGTGTTGATCCCATCAGGCTTTTATGGAAACAAAAATGAATTTCAGACAGTTTCAAATCAACATTCAATTCTATCCATAATGAAGATAGAACCTAGCAAGACCAAATCACAATGCAGCAGTCGAGGCCCTGCCTTAGAAATTTTGTTTTCATCTCGTCCTTGCTAAGCAAACGATTTCTTATTTCCCTTTCGCTTCCTACATTCCTTTACTCCGAAAGGGAACATTTTACTAGTTGTCCATCCCCTACCCTCTATTTGAGCACTTTTTACTTTATTAATGAAATTACCAAATTTCTTGTTCGCGAATTAAAAAAAATGATCTATGGTGGTTGTAGTCAAATGGGACTATGGAATCAACTACAATATTAAAATTCAAGATCATCATTGTTCTTTCTAGGCATGCAATTATTAAGATTTAATGTTAACAACCCATCATACAAGAAGTTTAATACTTAATTTAATATGTCAAAGTCATGGAAGAATGTATCAAGAACACAATTACTCCCACAAGTTGCAATAAAAACTAATCTTTAACAAAGCATTTGCTCACACCCTTTTTAATGTACAAGCACAATAGAAAACGAGTAAGTGGATAAAATATTGGACTAGAAAATGATGGTTTTGCAACAATGGGGCTTGTTTGAGACCAATTCTCGCTTATAAAAATTTGGTTACTTAGTCTTTTTTTTCCGAAAATGTCTTGTTGTGCGGGTTGGCGGATTCACGGGTTCACATTTTCATTTATGCTTTTTTATTGCCATTCTGACCAAGCGCTTATCCTTTCCATACCTAGCCAATTTTTTGATCGCGGGGTCCCACCCAGGGGGTCTCTAAATTGTACTTCCATTGTTATGTCACCTGCAAACAACACTCTGGCTTTTGCGATATGCAAATTTACTTCCGGACTCCCACGTCATCCCCTCTTTCGTGTTACACATTTTGCACTGAAATGTTCTAATAAATACAATTTGACCATCTGGGCATCATGTCTCCTCGAGAACCCTTTTCACCCTATTTTGAAGAACATCTGACCACTTTCCACACTTAGCCATTTCTTGGAATCTCTTTTGCGGATCATCGGGTTGGCGAGTTCAGGAAATTTCCAATTTCTAGTCGTTGTTCCCTGTGCCTGCCACCTTTACACTTCTTTCCAAGTATATGCAATAAGTATACAACTTCTCCAGAAACATACAGAAAATATCTTTCCATGAAGTGGAATATCTATTACAAATTTGAATATATTGGCCCTTGTTTTCCCTGTTCTATACTTAACCAAATTATCGTTTATTTTTCCCCTCTACTTTTTCTTTCTAGTTACATAGTCATTTTTTTGAAAATGACAAAACAGGTTCACATTTTCACTCGTTCTTTTATATCGCGACTCCGACCAAGCGCTTCCCATTCCATGCCTAGCCACTTTTCATATCGCAGATTCCCGGGCAGGTGGGCTCTAGATTGCACTTCCATAGTTCTGTGACCTGCAAACAACACCCAGACCTATGCAATATACAAATTTATTGTCAGACTGCCACATCATACCCTCTTTCATGATACATAGTTGCACTCAAAATTTCTGAGACCTGCAATTTGAACTTCGGGTCCTCACGTCTCCTGGGAACTATTTTCACCCAATTTTGAAGCCCGTGCTTCTGCTTTCCATATTTAGCCATTTCTTGCAATCTCTTTCATGCCTTCAACTCCATACTTACCCAAATTTTTCTCTTGTGGGTTCCTGGACAAGAGGACTGCACTTCTAGTGTTCCTTGACCTGCAAACAGGCCCCCGGCTTCCGCGATATACAAATTGACATATGGACTCCTACATCATCCCCTCTTTCATGTTACATGATTTGCACTCAAAAGTTATGATACATACAATTTGACCGTTGGGGCCTCACGTCTCCTCGGGAACCCTTGTCACCCTATTTTGAAGCCCGCCCAACCACTTTCCACACTTAGCCATTTCTTGGAATCTCTTTCGCGGATCGTCAAATTGGAAGGTTTAGGCAATTTCTAATTCCTAGTCGTTGTTTCTTGTGCCCGCCACCTTCACACTTATTTCCAAGTATATGTAATAAGTATACAAATTCTCCAGAAACATGCAGAAAAGATATTGCTAGGAAATGGGATATATATTACACATTTGAATATATTAGCCCTTCTTTTCCCTCTTCTATACTTAACCAAATTCCTGTTTCTCTTTCCCATGTACTTTCTCTTTCTCGTTACTTAGTCATTTTTTCGAAAATGTCTAGCTGCTCGGGTTGGCGGACTCACGGGTTCACATTTTCACTCGTGCTTTTATATCGCGACTCTGACCGACCGCTTCCCCATTCCATACCTAGCCACTTCTCCGACCACGGATTCCCGAGTAGGCGGGCTCTAGATTGCACTTCAATTGTTCTGTGACCTGCAAACAACACTTTGACTTCCATGATATAAAAATTTACAACCAAACTCTCACATCATACCCTCTTCCGTGTTACATAATTTGCACTCAAAAGTTCCAAGACCTACAATTTTACTGTTGAGTCCTCACGTCTCCTGTGGAACTATTTTCATCCCATTTTGAAGCTTGTTCATTCGCTTTCCATACTTCACCATTTCTTCGAATCTCTTTCGCGGATCGTCAGGTTGGTGGGTTCACGAAATATCCAATTCCTAATTGTTGTTTTATGTGCCCGCCACCTTTGCACTTCTTTCCAAGTATGCAATAACTGAGGTTTAATTATGATAACTCACCATGCCTCGAGGAGACCATCATAATAAATGTTCCTACACAACTTGTCAAAAAACATGCAAAAAATATCCTGCTAGGTAATGGGATATCTATTACAAATATCATTATATTAGCGAAAAACAATTCCACCAACCATTTCCCTATTCTGTACTTACAGACTTTTTCACTTGTTGGTTCCCAGACAAGCGGGTTCAATATTTTCCTTGCATTGTTGCGCGACCTGCAAATAGCACCTAGAATTCCGCGATATACATGCAGAAAAGATCTTTCCAGGTAATGGGATATCTATTACAAATTTCAATATATTAGCAAAAACAAGTCTGACCGACCGTTTCCCTATTCCATACTTAGCCACTTTTTCGATTGCGGGTTCCCAGACAGGCAGACTCAAGATTTCTCTTCCATTGTTCCACAACTTGCAAACAACACCCGGAATTCTGCAAATATACAAACTGACCACTGGAGTGCCCCATCATGCACTTTTCCCTTTTACGCCTTTTGCAATCAAAATTTATGAGACATACAATTTGACCGTTGGGCCATAACCTCTCCTGAGAATCCCCTATGACCCTATTTTGAAACCCATCTGACCGTTTTTCATACTTGGCCATTCCTGACTTACTCTTCCCTGTCCCCGTCACCTTCGCACTTGTTTATAATAAAAAAATTGTTTATAAAAACATATATATAATTTGACTGTCGGGTGCTCACCTCTCCTCTATATCCCTTGCAACCCTACTTTCAATCCCATCCGACCGTTGTTCATACTTATGTATATATAAAAGAATCTTATTTATGATAAAAAATATTGTTTATAAACACACACACACACACACACACACACACACACACACACACATATATATATATATAAGGTCTTATTTCTATGTATGCAATTAGAAATAGTTAATGCTAAACCAAGATTTGAGGAGATCTCAGATTAATACACATTAAACCAAGATTTCCAGAAGGTTATATTATCCCTTCCGAGTGTTAATTTCAAACATCATGGAATGTTGTTCGCACATCGTCGGCCCTTGGGTTGGCCCGTTCATGAAATATTCAATCCTTAATTCCAAAAACGAATCTGACCAACCGTTTCCCTATTCCATACTTAGCCACTTTCCCGGAATTCTACAAATATACAAACCAGCCGTTGATCTGCCCCATCATGCCCTCTTCTGTTTTACACGTTTTGCAGTCAAAAATTCTGAGACATAAAATTTAACCGTCGGACACTCACCTCTCCTCAGTATCCTCTGTAACCTTATTTTGAATCCCATCCAACCACTTTTCATACTTGGCCATTCCTTACTTGCTCTTCCCCGTCTTCGTCACCTTCGCACTTGTTTATAATAAAAAAATGTTTATAAAAACTTATATATATATATATATATATATATAAGGTCTTATTTCTAAATATGCAATTAGTAAGCTTTAATCCTAACAACTTATCATGCAGGAACCGTATAGATTGTCATTGATGAGCGAAAGGCTCGAGGAGATCTCCCATTAATATGCATTAAATCAAGATTTGCGGAGGGTTATATTATCCCTTCCAAGTGTTAATTTCAAAATCATGGAATGTCGTTCGCACATTGTCAGTGTAATATTCCAGATATAAAAAGTATGCAGAACAGAAATAAAATGCTAGCAATGGAAGATAAACAACAATATAACCATAACAACACCACAATAATACGGAAAAGATATCAGAATAACACCAAAGAGAGCACTTTGATTCTGAGAGAAATGTTCACTTGCCTCTTCAAGGGGGCAACCTCCAGTTGAGCAAATCTCTATTACAATAATATCCAAGACAATAGTTCTCATACCCTCAACTCTTATACTAAATATGTCTATCAAAAGAACTATCTAGAGGAAGATCCTTCTAGAAGTGGAAGCTTCTATTATGTCTTCTTACATTCGACTTATTTTTAATTCTTGCTAGTCCTTATTAATATTGACCTTTATTACATCGAAATATATTATTCTACCCATGTGAGGGGTTAGGTCCCTAACATGTCCTCCCCATTAAAAAAATCCTTGTCCTCAAGGCTTGAAAGTGGAAATTGTTGCAGAATGGTAGTTGGTTCCCAAGTGGCATCTGTTGGGGTTGTATCTTTCCATTGGATTAACACTTCCTTGATGGTTCGTTGATGCAGGCGACACTCACGTTGGTCCAAAACTGCTTCTGGTTGTGGCCAAATGGAGCCTTCTTCGTCCAACTTGGGAAGGTTGGTTTGAGTTTGGAACTTAGTTCTAATCATCTTCTTTAAGCAGGAAACATGAAAAACAGGATGTAGCTTAGAATGACTGGACAAAGCTAACTAATAGGCCACCTGTCCCACACACTTGATAATCTATAAGGACCATAAAATTTGGGCGTCAATTTTTTACAATGGTCAACCTTGAGGGAATTTTGCTTGTAAGGTTGCAGTCGAAGAAAGACCTGCTCCCCTTCTGTAAATTGACGTTCAGAGCGACCTTGATCTGCTTGTTGCTTCATGCGATTATGCGTGATGACCAAATTCTCTTTGAGGGTACGAAGAGTAGTCTCTCAAACTTTAAGCTTTTCATCCACCGCCTGGACCTTCGAGACACCTGGTAAATATGAGAGAACTGAAGGTGGATTTTGTCTATATACTGCTTCAAAAGGAGTTATGTGGGTAGTTGTATGGTATGACGTGGTGTACCACCATTCAGCTAGTGGCAACCATTGAGCCCACTGATTTTTCTTTTCCGATGAAAAACACCTCAAATATGTTTCCAAACACTTGTTGACAAATTAAGTATGACCATCAGCCTGGGGATGATAAGTTGTGTTGAGATGCAATTGGGTGCCTTGTATATTGAACAGTTCTTGCCAAAAATTGTTGGTGAAAGTTGGGTCGTGATCAGAAACAATAGAATCTAGCATGCCATGAAGCTTGAAGACTTGATCCATGAAAAGTTGAGCCATAGTGGATATTTTAAATGGGTTTTGAAGAGCACAGAAATGAGCATACTTGGAAAGGCGATCGACGACCACCATGATGACTGATTTATAGCCTGATTTAGGTAAGCCTACAGTAAAATCCATAGAGATATCCCTCCAAATAGCAGGTGGAATCGGAAGAGGTTGTAGTGTACTAGGAGATTTTACTGTTTCGCCCTTGTTGCATTGACACACATCACATTCAGCCAAAAAATTACGAATGTCTTGTTTCATACCCTCCCAGAAAAAAGAACGTTTGACCCTGTCATAGGTTTTGGTAAACCCTGAGTGTCCAGCTATGGGTGTATCATGAAGCTCAGAAAGTACCATGGACTTAAGTTTTAATTGTTTACTTAAATACAAATGGCCTTTGTATCGAATCTCATCAAGGAGCCAAGAGTACCCTGGGGAAACTGGAGAATTGGATTGCAATTGTTGTATCAGATGCGAACTTTTGGGATCGTGTAGCCATTCCTGGCGAACGACTTGGAGCCAATCTAGTACAATCAAGGAGAGAGAAAAAAGGGACCCTTCATCTTCATATTCTCAGGAAAGTGCATCAACAATGACATTGTCTTTGCCTTTCTTGTAAATGATCTCGTAACCATATCCAAAGAGATTAATCACCTATTTTAGTTGCTCTGGGGAGGAAATGCGTTGTTCTAGAAAATACTTGAGGCTTTGATGATCTGTCTTAATTTGGAAGTGTTACCCCAATAGATAAGGGCGCCAAAGATCAATAGCATGCAGAATATCCAACATTTCCTTTTCATAAATTGATTTGCCCAAATTTTGTTCAGACAGTTGTTTGTTGGTAAGGGTCAAATGTCGACCCTCTTGCATAAGGACAACGCCAATTCTTTTTCCTGAATCACCACATTCCAGGACAAAGGTCTTTGTGAAATTAGGAAGTACTGGGACTGGAGTGGTGCACATGGCCATCTTCAAGGTTTGAAAATCCTGAACAGTTGTTGGAGTCCAGGTGAAAGAATTCTTTTTTAAGGAGTGCAGTGAGAGGGGCTACAATCTTTCCATAGTTCTTAACAAACTTGTGATAATAACCTGTTAAGCCCAAAAATCCACACAAGATTTTGAGAGTCTTTTGGTGAGGCCAGTCTTGCATAGCTTCAATATATTTAGGATCCACCCTGACGTCGTGCTTTCCAACAAGATGACCCAAGTATTCGACTTCTGAGATGCCAAAAGCACATTTAGATTGTTTCAGGAAAAGTTAGTACTGAGAGAGTAGATGGAGAACTTGATCCACATGAGCAAGATGGTTTGTCTAGGTTTTTCTGTAGATGAGGATATCATCAAATAAAACTAAGACAAAATGACAGAGAAAAGGACGGAATACATGATTCATGAGGCTTTGGAAAGTGGAGGGAGCGTTACACAAACCAAAGGGCATGACCAAAAACTCATAGTGACCCTCATGAGTTTTAAAGGTAGTCTTAGGAATTTCTGCCTCTTTCATACGGATCTAGTGGTAGCTAGAAAGAAGATCAAGTTTAGTAAAGAACTGGGCGCCACTCAATTCATCCAAGAGGTCATCAATGACAGGAATGGGAAATTTGTATTTAATGGTGAATTTGTTGAGGGTGTGGAAATCAGGACACATGCACCAAGAACCTTCTTTCTTCATGACCATAACCACAGGAGAAGAGTAGGGGCTCGTACTAGAGCGGATAACTCCTGCGTTAAGCAGTTCTTGAACCATTTTCTCAATTTCATTTTTTTGGGAAAAAGGGTGACGATAGGGGAGAATATTGGGAGGAAGGCTTCCTGGGACAAGGGGAATGGAATGATCATGAACACCATGGGAAGGAGGTAGTCCCTGGGGAGTGGAAAAAACCACTTGATGTTTAGCTCGAGGTCCTGCAGAACAGAGGGTGTCTCATTTGCTTGTATGGCATGGAGTTGGGAAATAACACCTAAATGACCTTTTTTGATCATCTTTTCCATGCAATGGGAACTAATGATCTCATGGGAACTGGCGGTGATGCCTTGGAACTTATATTGTTGGCCCTCCTGGTCGAATTGCATGGTTAATTCCTTAAAATCTATGCGAATGGGACCCAAAATCCTTAGCCAGTCTACACCCAACACAATGTCACAACCACCCATGTCGATAGCAAACATATGAGATTTGAGGTGATAGTCACCAATTTGGACACGCACATTTTCACAATGCCCTCCACATTACATGGACCCGCCATTGGCAATCATGATTTGGAAATTATTGACTACATGAATATAGAAATTAGTTTCTTGGGCAATGTGGCGATGAATAAAATTATGGGTGCTTCCACTATAAACAAGAATGATGACCTTCCTATGCTTGATGTAGCCAATTAGTTTGAGGGTTTGGGGAGCAGATAAGCCAGTGAGAGAATTTATGGAAATGACCGGTTCTACTTTGGGAGGGTCTAAGGGAGGGGAAATGTCAGTGGTTTCAGGTGACTCAGACACAAGGTGAGCTTCAACATCCTCTTTTGAAACATCCTCCGAGATGGCCATAAAAATATTTTGTTCTTTACACTTGTGTCCCCGAAAATATTTGTCATCACAATTATAACAAAGGCCTTTGAGTTGGCGTTCAGCCATTTCAGCCCTGGTCAATTTTTGGATCTTTAGTGGAATAGAAGGAGGAGTGGGATTTACAGGTTTAGTGCGAGGAATAAAGGAGGGTTTTCGGTTTTGAGAAGAGACAATCTATTGTGCTTCCTTAGCTCATTTAGTAGCCTCCACCCAACTCTGAGGCCGAGCCATGAGGACATGGGCACAAATCTCATCCTTGAGGCCACTGATAAAACATTCTCATAAAAAAGAATCACACATGCCCTCTATACGAAAATCCAGTCACTCAAAAGCATCTATAAAGTCTTCGACTATGCCAGATTGTTTCAACTTTGTCAAACAACCTAAATGGTTGGTGTCAGTGTCAAAGAATTCATAAAGCTCTTCCATAAAGTGTGTCCAAGCATACCCTTGATAGGCAGTTTTTCTCCATTGCCACCATTGCCAACGTTCTTGATCTAGATGGAGAACACCATACCAAAGTTTGGCCAAGTCATTTGTAATGCCATACAAAAAGAAATAATGTTTCGTTTGAGTGACCCAACCAGTGGGATCTGAGCCATCAAATTTGGTCACATCCACCCATGGAAAGCATAGGTCACGCTGAAAGTTATGGGGCTGAAAATTATGGGAATGAGAGGAAGTTTCAGCTTCGGTATGCAAAGGTGGGTCAGATAAAGGGGGATCTGCAGGGATATGCAGCTTGGTGCAGATCATCGAAGCGACAAATTCAAGCTGGGTAATCATGTCTTGTTTGAGGTCTTCTTTGAGTTCCACGATTGAGGCGGCGATGGAGGAATGCATGTTTTTATTGATGGTGGCAATATTGGCACTAAGCTGTCTAACTTCTTGTTGGGTCTTTATGAAATTAGATTTCAAGGTATTGAAGCGAGCTTCCAAGTCTTGGCTACAGCTATGGGCCATGATGACGAGGGAACCGAAAAGGGGCGGGTGGGGTCAAAAAGTTTTTTTCTGAAAAATGATAGGTATGAATGTGATAAGGGCGAAGAGATAAATCCAGTGGAATAGATCTCAAATCTCAAATAATGGTGCGAAAATTTCCAAACTTTTTTTTTTTTTTTCACCTGCAAAGTTATAATCCAGTATGAAAAATATTGTAGTGATGAAATGCCCAAATGCTTAACCAAGAAGAAATGTGTAGTGATTTGGCAACTCGAACATAGTTGCATTGCAATATATCTTGTTTTTTTTATTTTTTTGTTTCCGTCCCCAAGGGTTAGGTATTCAAGGGTTTTCCCTGTGCTATATCTCTCTGATATACATGTGGGGTCCAACAGTAGTACTTGGCCCAATATCTCAGGGAACCAACTAAGGAGGCTAGATCATGCCCTTAGACGTACTACCTGACTACCCAGGTACTAGAGAGTATCTTCCCGAGTGTTTTTCCCGGTGGCACTATAGTAATCAGGTGGTCGATCGGTTTATCTAAAGAGGGCTTCAAGAAATCTAGGTCGATCCATATACAAGTGTTGTCTGATGCACTACCACTCGAAGGGGTACCAACAGGGGTTACAAGGGTGGCCAACAGATGTGCGCTTAAGTACCACTTGTATTTCCTATGTGTATGAATCCCTCAACCGTGGGTTTATGCGCGTAATGACAGATCTATGTAGCTTAAAGACACTGGAATACGTCTCTACCCTGGAAAAAAATTAACCCACAATTTTATGCCGAGAAAAGTACTCTAATACCACTTGTAATATTCCAGATATAAAAAGTATGCAGAACAGAAATAAAATGCTAGCAATGGTAGATAAACAACAATATAACCAGAACAACACCACAATAATATGGAAAAGATATCAGAATAACACCAGAGAGAGCACTTTGATTCTGAGAGAAATGTTCACTTGCCTCTTCGAGCGGGCAACCTCCAGTTGAGCAGAGCTCTATTACAATAATATCCAAGACAACAGTTCTCATACCCTCGACTCCTATTTATACTAAATATGTCTATCAAAAGAACTATCTAGAGGAAGATCCTTCTAGAAGCGGAAGATTCTATTAGGTCTTCTTACATTCTTCCTTATTCTTCCTTATTGCTAGTCCTTATTAATATTGACCTTTATTACATCGGAATATATTATTCTACCTACGTGAGGGGTTAGATCTCTAGCAGTCGGGTTGGCGCATTCACGCAACCTCCAATCCTTAATTGCTCTTTGTCATACCTGCCACCTTCGCACTTCTAAGTATGCAATAAGTATGTTTTAATGCTAACAGCTCATCATGCAACACCCATAGAGATTGTCATTAATGAGCGAAAGGCTCGAGGAGCTTTCTCATGTTGAGGGTTATATTATCCCCTCCAATTGTTCATTTCAACCATCTTCTGGAGAAAACGGACGTTCTCATAAACTTATGGCACCAGCTCAATGATAGTTCTGTGGAGATACAGTGAACATCTTCGGGCGCGAGGACTAGAACTTCCAGTGGTCCAAGGCATATTCTTANGTGAGGACTAGAACTTCCAGTGGTCCAAGGCATATTCTTATTACTCATCCCCTTCCGCTCAGAACGAAATAATTTGGACCTCTAGGATTGCTTGTGCAGGCTGTGTCCCTGAATTTTTTTACTGTAAGGAGTTGGTCTCTTGGTGCGTCAATAAATATATGTCAGACCAAAGAATTATTCCATCCTGGGACCACTCTTTTATTTCTTTGTCACCTCAGGTATTTCGCCAGATGTTAAGATTGTCGGAGCCAACATTGACATTCAAAGGAGAAGACTCCAAGAAGTTCCTAAGAAATCATAATAACGGGTTGGACCTCTTTCCCGAGTTCCTGGAAGACCCGATGGTAGTTCCTAAAGAGATCACAAGCTTGCAGGTTAGTTCATTTAGAAATCCATTCCGGGAAATTTCCTGGTTGTTTACAAGAATAACGGGACAAGAATCCACAGCAAATATTTCTTGCATGGTTCTTTATATTTTGTATTTCATAGTCAAGGAACAAGCCATTTTTTATTGGGGGAAGTTAATTTCCCATGAAATATGTTCCCAATTGTCAATCTTCAAAAAGGAGAAGAAATTTTGTATGTCATCCTACTTGGTTTTTGCGATAGCCCATTGTTGTCAATTTCCAAAACTATCTATGTCCAAGAAGGTAAACTGGGAATTCGACCCAGTAACCTTCTGGTACCAGGCCTTGTGGAAGCACAAGTCCTCCCACTATTTTTATGAGTTTTTTAATGACTTTGTCTCTATTTTCAAAGTTTTATTGTTAGGAGAAGATGCTCCCCGCATATCTGACCAGGAAACCAAGTTTTTGGACAGGAAGGGGCACTTGAAAAAATGGATAATTACAGTGTGATAAGGATTTTTGGCTTCAAGGAAAAACCTTCTCTCCTTCCATGTCACATTACGGACATAATGTTTGTTACAAAAATAGCAATGAAATACAACTACTGGTTGCATCTATTCCATGAGAAGAGAAAAAAACAGTTCATTCCTCTACCTTGGAAAGTCGTGGACTTCGTGTTGAGGAACGTCAACAAAATTGACGAATTCGTAGCCCATTTCAACAACTTGAACCTAAGATATGCTTAAATCCTAAGAGGGTTCGACCCTAATAAAAAAAAATTAGAACATTTACTTACACTTGGCCTCGACAATTCTTTTTTCCAGAAACACCTAAGCGAAAAAAGAGACACTCACGACAACGCTCCTGCCTCTAATGTTGACAACCTAGACACACTGCAAAGCACCATTGAATTGTACAAGCAACAGGGATAAGGCCCCGATGAGAAGAGTGTTCAATTGGTGGATAGCACTCCCAAAAGTATGACATCCCAGAGCATCACTCCAATGGCCCGCCACAGCAAGAAAGCAACTCAAAATTCTTCAAATGGAGGAGGAGATAACAACCCTCCTCACCCTAAAATTGATATTTCTCACAAGCTTTCCATGGAGAAGAGAGAAAAACAATTGTAGGGCAGGCGGAAGAGCCCGAAATTGAGAGTCAAAACATGGAACTTGAGACTAATCTGGATAGCATATTCTACAACCTTGATCGGCCCAGAGACGTGATCCAACATAGTCGACCAATGGACATAGCCAATACCGAATTTTTTTACGAAGATGAATCCTTCGTGTTCTAAAGCGTTGTTTTTTACAACGAGTCTAAGAAATTAATTATTGAAAAGAGAGATGTAAAAAATAAGAAAGGAAAATCTTGTTCAAAGGTTAACCTTGTCAATGTGCGGCCGTTCCAAATCTCTTGACTTCACAGAGAAACCGTAGATGTTCTTGATGATTCCATTGGAGGCATTGAGGTCGAGAATGCCAGACTTAAGGACCGAGTCAAGGAATTGGAGGAAGATTTGATTCCTATGCCATTGCTTTCCAGTCTTTTAGTAATAGACATACCTACCACCTCTACAGCCAAGTTAAAAGGATCATCCAACCTCCTTGCATTGTGTAGAGAATATGTGGAGAATAATGTCAAGAAAAGAATGGAACTGATTTTTGAGGCGTGGGAAACATCACAAAGCATGGCTTCCCTTGGAACGAGGGCACATACTTTGCTCGAACATTTGTAGGCAGATTTAAAAAATTAAGAACGTTTCTAGTTAGACACGGTCGTTCATTTTGGCACCCATGTCAACAACATGACAGAAACGAGAAGAAGACAACAATATCTCCCCTCCAAAAACCGGATCACTCAATTAAATGCATGCTGGAAAGAGAAACTGAAGAACCTGCATCTCATTGTCCAATCATGTGAACAAGCCATATCAAAGAAAGAAAAATTGTTCACAAAGCTGACCAAAATAGACTTAGCCGGAAGAACCAACGAGGTCCAAGACCCCAAGTTAATCGTCTACTCCTTGCCCTTAACTAAGCAAGCCTTCGATAAACAAGTTGATATTTTTAAGGCGTTGTCTTTAGAAAAGTTTTACAACATCCTTGAATATGGTGAAGATGACGTGGACAACTGGCTAGTCGACTATTCGGTACAGAATGAAGAAATTGATCAAGCTCTACGTAATATTTCTATCGATCTAAGGGAATTAGAAAATGAAATTTTCAACATTTAAATCCAGAATGAGATCAACGTCGCCCCGTTGAGAAGCTACACTAAAGAATGGGTCGAAAGGGAATTGAAGCAGGTCGTCGACGAAAGGCAACAGGCAATTGGCACGATTCCAGTAGCTGTCGACAACAGCAATAAAAAGGCATCAGAAAGCAAATAGAAAAAGGGGTGATATGCACCATCACTATAAGTCTATACTGATCACATCCTACTTTGTTTATCAATCCAATTATTCCACCTTTTTAAATAGAAATTTCTAGTCAAAGATTGATACCTTTCAATTTCTTCTTTTCGGGTATTACACTCTATCGTCCCCCACTTCTTTTTTCCACGGTCCTATTTCTTGTACATATTTCTCTTATAGTCCGCGGGAGCCCCAATCCAAGTCTATATGAAAAATGCATTTAAATCTCCAGGAATATGTAACAGACAATATTATTTTTTGATATATTTCAAATAAAACTATTTTTTATCTCCTTTTATATTTATGTGCTCATAAATTTTTACCTTCAACTATGTTGAATGTCAAGAAATTGTGTTTATTTAATTTCTCTTGCTATGCATATAACTTTTTTTGTCCTGGCACATATAGAGACATACATGTCAAATGGGAAATTTTGAACATAGCCAAATGGATTATATAGTTTCAAAAAATAAATGGGACTCTAGAGGCCACGTGTCATTTACTACATGGATACCACATGTGCTTCATGTTGCTTGCCACATCTCTGCTGCAGTTTCCATCTGTCTTCGCTACTTTTTCCTCATCCTTGTGCATTTATTCCCAATTCAACCCAGCAGGGACTACGCTGCCATACAACACTTGTTTAAAATTGAGAACAGGGAAATAATGTCACTTAATTTTGAATTAGATTTTTGGCAACTCTACCATACTTTTGTCAACTATATCATACTTTCAAAGATTAAATTTATTTTAAAAATAATTATACATATGTGTATTCAAAGATTAAATTTATTCAAAAAAAATTAAATATATGTGTATCTAAGAACATGAACATGTATTTTCTCTTAAAAGAGTATAGGTTCAAAGAGAGCTCCTTATTCAACAAACAAAGATATCTCACACACTACCAATTTGATGTTTGGCTTGATCTGATTAAAAATTAAAAATGGGTAAAAATGAAATCTAAAAAATCTATATTAAATTCAAAAATCTTAAAACTTATTCCCAGTCATTTACAATGTTCTTTTCCATGAACTCATTATCTTCAATGTCACTATAAGCCTGTTTTTTGTTTGTAAAGGATTTCACTTTTGTCAGGACTATTGCTTCGCTAGATACCCCTACAACTGAAATTCATTGAACAATGCAACTTTGGGTTTACGCCGGATACCCAAACTTAAACGTAGTTTGCAGAAATGCACCAACTAAAATTGAGCCAAGCTTCCAAGGGGTGACTTGACTACATCACACAATCAAATCCATTCAACTCAAAGTACTTAGAATCTAGAAAGAACAGAACATATTAATGCCATAAAAAGAAGAACAACCACCAAGATTACCCATCTCTGTCTTTATTGCTTGCAGTAATATTTGATCCATTGACACCATCACACCACTGCAAATATGTATATTTTACTTGCTAAGAATTATGAGTTGTTTCATCCATTACAGTGGACACTATTTGAGTGTTAGATCTTTTATACTGAGAAGAAAGCGTTACATGAGTGTAGCATGTTTTTCTATTGCAAGCTGCTTTTTAATATCAGCTTATTTCTGTACACGCCATCTCTGTTCTTTTTTCTGTCTCCTCTTGCTTTTTTTAATTTTCCTTTAGCAACTGTATATAGTGCCATCATGGAATGCGGAGCGGAAGTGTTTCCCTATTGGAATTATATAAATCTTAGCTTTCCTATTAGAACTTTTCCTATTTGAATTTGAAAGTTTGAATGTAATTTCAAATACACGAGTATATTCCACATATACTACAGAAGTAGAAAGACACTGAAAATATTGAAAAATAACTTGGTGAAATGAAATAAATAGAATACATGATAAGTTCAATATAGTGGTAGCATATCATCGTAATTGTAATAACCTGATAAAGAAAGTCAATATTGTCGAGCCACTTTTACAGGGGCTTAATGCCAAAGAAAGAGGTGTAAGAATTAATGCAATTATATTCCAAGAAAGAGGTGTAGCCTCGTAATCTTATCTGAATGATGGGTTCCTTATGAGCATGAGCTTATTTCTTTTCTAGAATTGGAATAAGAAAAGTTAGTAAAAGCTCCCAACCCTATCTTTTAAAGTTTGCATTTTAGAATTCAACTAACATGTTGAATACTCTCCCTTCCTATTCCTGCTCCAACCCTTCTTATTCATTTATTTCTTTCTCCTCAATTGCCTCTTTCTCCTTCAACTTAGCTTGCTTAACCATTCTACAATGATAAACAAAAACATGTTGGAAACATTGAATATCTTCAACTAACGATACATATCCAAGTCTGCAAATGTAGCACGCATACTTTAGCTTGCTTGATTTTTTCTGAAGCAAGTCTGCAAATGTAGCACGAATACTTATCTCATCATCAGCTTTAGTAATCTAACCCCTGAGCTTTGGCCACATCTATATTCCCACTTCCTTTTGATTCTAGCGATGACAATGCTTAGCATTGTTGTTTTAAAACACCAAAAATAATACAGTTGCCTTTTCACTATCTATATTCCCACTTCCTTTTGATTCTAGCGATGAGAATGCTCAGCATTGTTGTTTTAAAACACCAAAAATAATATTGTTGGCTTTTCACTACTATGTTGTAATATATCCATACTGTTATCACAAATTGTTATTTTTCCACAAACACTTAGCAACCATTTCACTAGAGACATTTTGTCATGTTGAAATATTGTAACTGCAAAGAGTATTCTATTTATTATTGATTTATTATTCATTAAATCAATCCCCTTTTGTGGATTGGTCATGCCAGGCATTGTAATTGACCAAATCCCCTTTTGTGGATTGGTCAAACCCTAAATATATTATGCAAATTAAAAAGTCGGCCCTTAGGTTAATTGAAGTGGTTTTAACCACTAAGAAGACAAGTCGGCCCTGCCCAATGAAGAGACACCTTTTCAGCACCTGCCAGTTTGTATAAATAAAGGAAGCCAACGCCTCAGTATCTCACTCACTCATTCGATCATCCAGTACGCAAGTTTGGTAGCTGCAGTTGGGAGAAGAAGAGAGAGGCACATTGCTCAATGTTGGATATTCTCTAGTGTTTTGGTTATTGTCTTGGCATTGTATTGGCTATCTATATTAAGGAAGTTTTTGTTGGGTTTTCTCCCCCATGAGGGTTTCCTAGGATAAATGTTGTGTATCTTGTGATTGTGTTTCTCTCAGTGATCCTATCTATGTTATGGTTATCTAGTAAATTGAAAAGAAACATAATAATAGCTTAAACCTTAACATGGTATCAAAGCTAAACTGAAGAGAGCATCTTTCACTGGATAAAGAAAAACGTCACTGTTGTCGTACAAGAAAACTAGGGTTTTCTATTGAAGATTAATTTCAGCCTAAAACTCATCAAGGCAGTGTGCCCTAGCCTAGGGAACTCTTTGGCACCTTCAGTGCACTTTTTCAATGGATAGAACTCTCGGAAAGTGAAACGCTAGTTTTCACTGGTACCAGAAAATCAGAAGTACCAGGAAACGAGAACTAGTACCAGAAGTACGAGTCCATAATTATGTTGGTCAAGTTTAAAAGAGAAAAAATTGGATTTTCTAAAATCTAACTGCACCAGGCTACTTGCCTCGGCCAAGCGTACCTCCTGGTAAGTTCAAAATTAAATTTTGAGCATTTTCAATTTTTGGTCATTTTCCTAGCTCCAGGTAAAGATGTCTACAAGCACTAAGCTTGTAGACAATCTAGAAGGTGTGGAAAAATTTCGTGCCTRGAAGTATAGAAATGCACTAATTCTTGAAGAGAATGACCTAGCAAGATTCATTAAAGAAGATGTACCAGAACCTACCGATGTTGCAGCTAAAGGAAAACACCAAAATGACACAGTTAGGCCAAAAGAATCATTGCAGATTCTATTAAAGATCACTTGATTCCTCAAGTGGCTTCAAAGAAGACTCCAAAATAAATGTTTGATCCCCTAACCAGATTATATGAAGGAAAGAACATCAATCGGAAGATGAATCTAAAAACTCAACTCTAAAGTACAAGGATGCAGAAAGGAGAAACAATTCAGGAATATTTCTCTAGAATATCACAATTCAAAGAATATCTAGAAGCAATTGGTGATACTCTAGATGAAGAAGAACTTATAATGACAACCCTTAATGGTCTCACAAGACCTTGGGATGCATTCATCCAAACTATTTGTGCCAGAAATGAGAAATTAAACTTTGACAGTCTTTGGAAAGAATGTGTTCAAGAAGAAGCAAGAGTAGCTAACAGAGAATCATTACTATCGAGAGATGAAGATCAAGCCCTATCTACTCATACTAAAGGAGGAAGAGAGAGGTCTTACTTCCAGAAAGAAACTCATAAGGAGTCTCACCCCCAAAACAAATTCATACATAAAAAATTCCACCCTCCAAGGAGATTCCAGAAGTTTCAGAAAGGTCAAAGAAGAGAAAAAGATTTATCATCCTACCAATGTTACCATTGTGACAATATGAGACATATTGCTAAGAATTTTCCAGCTAGATGAGAAGATTACAAGAAGAGAAACAAGAGGCACCATGCCCATACAGTTGAAGATGAAGAGCCACCCACAAAGATGATAAAAGAACAGATTGAAGACTATGTATTAATCTCTGCCCTCTCAGGGTCAGTATCACCTGGTGAGGACACTTGGCTCATATATAGTGATGCTTCCAAGCACATGACAGGTCAAAGAGACATTCTCTCTTGCCTAACAAAAAATAATTTTCCCCAGAAAGTTACACTTGGAGATGATTATCAATACCCTATCAAAGGAGTAAGAGAATCAAATTACAAACTTGATTTAGGGACCCCAATGAAGATGAAGGATGTACTATATGTACCAGGTTTGACAAAGAACTCTAGAGAAGAAAGGCTTCAGAGTTGCCTTCATAGTTGGAGAAGTTCTTATGTGGCCCAAAGGAAAAACCATGGAAAAAGCAATTGTTATTGGAAAAGAAGAAGGTGGCTTGTATAAGCTAAAGGGTCACTCAGAAGTAGCCTTGACTCATTCCATTGAGAATCGATGTGAACTTTGGCATAGAGGAATATCTTACATAAACTACAAGGCATTACCATATGTAAGCAAGGCAGTCACAAGTCTACCAGAATTCAAGGTTGACCATGAAGGTGTGTGCAACGGATGTGCACAAGGAAAGAAAATCAAGAACCCTTTCCCGAAGAGAGACAGTAAAGCAGAAGGAGTCCTAGAGCTCATTCACTCAAATGTATGTGGCCCAATTCCATCAACCTCCATCAGTGGGTATGTATACTATGTGTTTTTTATTGATGACTATTCTCGCAAAACCTGGGTTTATTTTTTGAAATCAAAAGATGAAGTGTTCAGTAAATTCAAGGAATTCAAAGCCTTGATAGAGAATCTCTCTGAAAGAAAGATCAAGATACTCAGGTCAGATAATGGAGGAGAATACACCTCAAAAGAGTTTGCAAAATTTTGCAAATATATCGAGATCAAGAGGGAGCTCACCACTCCCTACAATCCTCAACAAAATGGTGTAGCAGAAAGAAAGAACATAACTATAATGGAAGCAGTGAAGACTATGATCCATGATCAATATCTTCCAATGCACTTATGGGAAGAAGCAGCAAAAACAACAGTATATGTACAGAACATATTGTCCCATAGTGCACTTGGGCTCAAGACCCCTGAAGAGATGTTATCCAAAAAGAAGCTAGAAGTAATCCATCTCAAAATATTTTGTTTTCCAGTATTTGTACACATTCCGAAAGAGAAGAGAACCAAGCTAGACCCTTCAAGAAAGAAAGGAATATTTGTTGGATACTGTGAGGTCTCCAAGGCCTTTAAAGTTTATATACTAGGTTACCATCATATTGAGATCATCAGGGATGTAACCTTTGATGAATATGCAGCACTCAATAAATCAAGAAGATGACAGCTTGAAGAAGTATATGAAGAAGATCTTGGTGTTCCCAGAGTTGCAGAACCAAAGAGGGAAGTCATAACTTCCCCTGATGAGGAGATTCTAGAATATCATGACATAATAGAATCCCAAGAACCTCCCCATATGACGATCTACCACGAGAAAGTCGGCTTGGGCAAGGGAACATATTCAAGATGGAGAGAAGTATGGTGCCCCCGAAGGAACCATGAGACAAGTGAAGAAACCCAAGCCATTCTTCAGTTATATGGATTTGATGTGTGATCTCTTAGAGAAGGAGCCTACTTGCTTTGAAGAATCTATTCAAAAGAAAGAATGGGAAGATGTCATGACAGAAGAATACCAATCCATTATAAATAATGATGTATGGAAAATAGTTCTCAGACCAAAGAGCAAGGATGTGGTATCTTCCAAATGGATTTTCAAAATAAAACATGCTACTGATGGAAGTATTGAGAAATACAAAGCAAGGTTTGTTGCTCGTGGATTTTCTCAAAAGGAACGAATTGAATATGAAGATATGTTTGCTCCTATAGCCAGATACGCTCCAATCAGAACCATCATAGCTCTTGCAGCTAAGATGAAGTGGAAGTTACACCAGATGGATGTGAAAACAACTTTCTTGAATGGTGTCATTGAAGAACAAGTGTATATAGAACAACCTCAAGGATTTGAAGTTGAAGACTAGAAGACTCATGTCTGCAAGTTGAAGAAGGCTTTGTACGGATTGAAGTAAGATCCTAGAGCTTGGTATGGAAGGATTGACAGTTTCATGACGAGCTTGGGCTTTACCAAGAGTAAAATTGATTCTAACCTTTACTTCAAGGTTATGAATGATGAGCCTGTTATATTTTTGTTGTATGTGGATGACTTATTTATAACTGGAGAAGAAAATATCATCACTGAGTGTAATAAGAAGCTCACTGTGGAATTTGAAATGAAATACCTTGGCCTAATGCACTATTTCTTAGGTCTTGAGGTTTGGCAGATCCCAGAGAACATCTTCCTTAACCAAGGGAAGTATGCAGTTGAAATACCGAAGAGGTTTGATATGTTGGAGTGCAAATCCATGAATACACCCATGGAAACAAATTTGAAGCTCCTGGTTGACACTTCGTCAGAATTGATTGATGTTACATTGTACAAACAGATCATTGGATCGTTGATGTATCTAACGAACACCAGGCCAGATATATGTTTTGTTGTGAACACCTTGAGTCAATTTCTGGTAGAGCCCAGACGTGTTCACCTAGTTGTTGCAAAACATGTGATGAGGTACATTAAGGGTACATTAGAGTTTGGTATTAGTTATAATGGATATCATGACTTTAGAATGAGTGGTTATACCGATTCAAATTGGGTTGGAAGTGTCTCTAACAGAAAGAGAACTTCAGGATGTTTTTTTAGTCTGGGGTCAGCCATGATCTCATGGCAGAGTAGGAAGCAATCAAGTATTTCTCTCAGCATGGTAGAAGCAGAATACATTGCTTCATGTTCCTCCAGTTGTGAATCCATATGGCTTCGGAATTTGTTGACAGGTCTATTCGATCTGAAGATGGAAGTTGTTAGCACTCTGTAAATTTGTTCAGCTGATAAAAAAACGATGGAGGTAATTGTTTCAACCAACTTTAGAGCTAGGTACTATCCTGCTCAACTCAGAGAGGGCTCTCTCGTGTCACTTGATATGTCTTTGGCAATCAATGGCTAGGTTTAGTTTGTTTTGGGGGGGTTTTATAAAGTTTCTTGCAAGGAAGGGGAGGGACACTTAGGGCTATGGAGTAAAAATTCTGAAATTGAATGAAAACAATGACTGGCCAATAGAACTCTCCAGAGGATAAAGGCTAAATGAGGCGATGAATCTAAGTTATAAATTGTAGTTTGCAGAGTGTAAGAAGAAAAAGGAAACAATTAACTGCCTCAGAGTTTAATGAAATGAATTCTGAAATATCCCAATCTGTGACACCTGTGTAAAATCTAGGGGAGGTTTTTGTATATCAAATTGTCTAGAGTAAAAATCTCTCTCATTTTTGTGAATTTTTTCTCCATCTGTCCTGGATCTTCTTTTGAAAAAGATGTCTTCCAACAAGAAAATATTGAATCTGGAAATATAAGGTTCCAATATGTCCTCGATTCTCCCAGTATGTAACAAATGTTGGCACAAGGGCAGACCCAGGGTTCAACTCTAGCAGCGCACCAACAATCCCTGACTACTGGCCCTTTCGGCAACACCTGCGAAGCAAATGAAGTCTCACCCAAAGTAGCAAGAGGGGGGGCTTGCAGGACACAGGTGTCTACAACCAAAGAAAATGCAAGATGATTCCAGAACAACAACACAATATAACCTAGAGATTATTTAACAGTCTTATACCTAGCCTCGCGAAGTTAGTTTATACCTCATGTCTTTAATGGGGAAAACAATCATGCAATAACAGTATAACAGATAGTAAATAACACAACATCAACCACAAAGAACAACAAGATTTACATGGTTCACCCTCTCCATAGGGCTACGTCCACAAAACTATGTTTATTGCTATAAAAGGTAAAAATACACAGTTCTATCTGCGCACTTAGAATCATATACTTCTCTCTCTTTCACTTTATTCCCTCTCCCTATGCACCCAGCAGCAGAGTAGATCTTCGCACCCAGCTGAAGATCTCAAAATACAAGCATATTCTAAGACATACACTTTTACAGCTCAATCTCTCTATCTCAACAACAACCCTCCCCACTCTTCTGGACCCCTATTAATCCTTCTATGACTCTTAGAGACCCTAGAGTGAAGTCTAGGTGCCAAAACCCTAGGTCCACATAACCTGCCTTTTCAGGACTTCACCAATTTGTCCTTCCTTCTCCTCCGAGAGGTGCTCCAAAGCACCTATTAGTG
>JASDQU010372768.1:130983-146930 GCA_032191745.1 Picea mariana
CATTAACTTATGGCAGCAGTTCTGTCCAGATACAATAAACACCTTCGGGCATGATGACCACAGGTTCCATTACTCCAGGGCATATTATTATTGCTCATCTCCCTCCGCGCAGGAGAAAAAAAGGAGATGGTCCCTTGGTGCACCGAGAGATATATTTCAAGCCAAACAATTCCAAGGCAACCACGCCTGCTCAGACAACCTGCCCGCTTGCATTGAGCCTTGCACAGAGGTTGATGCGGTCGATTTCGAGCCGAGAGAATATGATCTATGGAAGATGATATGGAAGATGATATGGAAATGGATGACGGCAATGCAGACGATGTTCCCATTCCTCCACCCAAATTGAAATCAACCATAATGGGGGGCACTTCCCGGCTCGGCGATGGCGGCCCTGACAAGACCAAAAGAAGGGGTTTCAATAAAAAAATCGATGTTGAATGAAATAGCCACTTTGCAACTTGAGAGTAGGAATTCCAGAGGTCCAAATTAGTCTATTATGGGCAGAAGTCTTTCACTGTAAGGAAATAGTCTCTTGATGCTCCCAGAGATATATTTCAATCCAAAAAATTATTCAATTGCGGGACCACTCCCCTGTTCTTTGGATATACAATTAACATCGTAGGGGATGAGGAGTAGAACTCTCACTGGTTCAAGGAATATTTCTACTACTCATCTCCTTTCATCCAGAATGGACTAATTTGGGCCTATGGAATTGTCCGTGCACCCTGTGTCCCTGAAGTCTTCGACTGTGAGGAGGTGGTCTTTTGGTGTGTCCTAACTTTCAATTTCGGGCTCTTTCGCTTTCCCTGCAACGTTTTTCGTATTCTTCCTCACGGGAAGCTTGTGAGAACTATCAATTTTACCGCAAAGATGGGTTCTTATGTCCTCCTGCATTTGAAAATTTATGGCTTGCTTTCTTGCTCGGGTGCAACGTTGGAGCGATGTCAACGTCAGGAGCAGGAGTGTTGTTCACCTGCTTCAAGCCAAGGATTTATTCCACTGTGGAACCACTCTCTTATTTCTTTGTAGCCTCGGGTCTTCCGCAAGATATTGAGATTGCGGTAGTGAACATTGACCTTCCGAGGAGAATACTGCAAGGATTTCCTAAAAAAAAAGCATGGTAATCAGTTTTGTATGCATGTTGAAGAGCATCTCGGTGGCTCCTGCATGTTGCAGATCATGTTCATGTGTCTATGAAAAATATGTTCAATGTTTTGGTGCAAAGAACTCGGTCCAATATCTATGGATAGATATACACTACCCAATATTTTTTTTTTAATGGATTTACTATTAAAAAATTTGCCTTGGAGTATTGGTTGTTGCTTCTTTGTTGAATTTAACACCTCTTCTCATTGGCATGGTTTGATAGTCTCATAGTTCTTGGATATTGTATTGGACCAGGTAATTTGATCTAATATGGAGCATTTAACAATTATATGACAATGCATTGTGTTGATCCCATCAGGCTTTTATGGAAACAAAAATGAATTTCAAACAGTTTCAAATCAACATTCAATTCTATCCATAATGAAGATAAAACATAGCAAGACCAAATCACAATGCGGCAGTTGGGGCCCTGCCTTAGAAATTTTGTTTTCATCTCAGCCTTGCTAAGCAAATGATTTATTATTTCCCTTTTGATTCCTTCATTCCTTTACTTCGAAAGAGAACATTTTACTAGTTGTCCATCCCCTAGCCTCTATTTGAGCACTTTTTACTTTATTAATGAAATTACCAAATTTCTTGTTCGCGAATAAAAAAAAATGATCTATGGTGGTTGTAGTCAAATGGGACTATGGAATCAACTACAATATTAAAATTCAAGATCATCATTGTTCTTTCTAGACATGCAATTATTAAGATTTAATGTTAACAACCCATCATACAAGAAGTTTAGTACTTAATTTAATATGTCAAAGTCATGGAAGAATGTATCAAGAACACAATTACTCCCACAAGTTAAAGTAAAAACTAATCTTTAACAAAGCATTTGCTCACACCCTTTTTAATGTACAAGCACAATAGAAAATGAGTAAGTGGATAAAATATTGGACTAGAAAATGATGGTTTTGCAACAATGGGGCTTGTTTGAGACCAATTCTCGCTTATGAAAATTTGGTTACTTAGTCTTTTTTTCCGAAAATGTCTTGTTGCGTGGGTTGGCGGATTCACATTTTCACATTTTCATTCATGCTTTTATATCGCCATTCTGACCGAGCGCTTACCCTTTCCATACCTAGATAATTTTTCGATCATGGGGTCCCGCCCAGGCGGTCTCTAAATTTCACTTCCATTGTTATGTGACCTGCAAACAACACTCTGGATTTTGCAATATGCAAATTTACTTTCGGACTCCCACGTCATCCCCTCTTTCGTGTTACACATTTTTCACTGAAATGTTATGATAAATACAATTTGACCATCGGGGCCTCACGTCTCCTCGAGAACCCTTTTCACCCTATTTTGAAGCACATCTGACCGCTTTCCACACTTGTCAATTTCTTGGAATCTCTTTTGCGGATCGTCCGGTTGGCGGGTTCAGGAAATTTTCAATTTCTAGTCGTTGTTCCCTGTGCCTGCCACCTTTACATTTATTTCCAAGTATATGCAATAAGTATACAACTTCTCCAGAAACATACAGAAAATATCTTGCCATGAAGTGGAATATCTATTACAGATTTGAATATATTGGCCCTTGTTTTCCCTCTTCTATACTTAACCAAATACTCGTTTCTTTTTCCCCTCTACTTTCTCTTTCTAGTTACTTAGTCATTTTTTCGAAAATGTCTCAATGCATAGGTTGGTGGACTCACAGGTTCACATTTGCACTCATTCTTTTATATCGCGACTCCGACCGAGCGCTTCCCATTCCATGCCTAGCCACTTTTTAGATCGTGGATTCCCAGGCAGGTGGGCTCTAGATTGCACTTCCATTGTTCTGTGACCTGCAAACAACACCCAGACCTATGCGATATACAAATTTATTGTCAGACTGCCACATCATACCCTCTTTCATGATACATAGTTTGCACTCAAAAGTTATGAGACCTGCAATTTGAACTTCGGGTCCTCACGTCTCCTGGGGAACTATTTTCACCCAATTTTGAATCCTGTGCATCTACTTTCCATATTTAGCCATTTCTTGCAATCTCTTTCACGCCTTCAACTCCATACTTACCCAAATTTTTCGCTTGTGGGTTCCTGGACAGGAGGACTGCACTTCTAGTGTTCCTTGACCTACAAACAGGCCCCCGGCTTCTGCGATATACAAATTGACATATGGACTCCTACATCATCCCCTCTTTCATGTTACACGGTTTGCACTCAAAAGTTATGATACATACAATTTGACCGTTGGGGCCTCACATCTCCTCGAGAACCCTTGTCACCCTATTTTGAAGCCCGCCCAACCACTTTCCACACTTAGCCATTTCTTGGAATCTCTTTCGCGGATCGTCAGGTTAGCGGGTTCAGGAAATTTCCAATTTCTAGTCGTTGTTTCTTGTGCCAGCCACCTTCACACTTATTTCCAAGTATATGTAATAAGTATACAAATTCTCTAGAAACATGCAAAAAAGATATTTCTAGGAAATGGGATATATATTACACATTTGAATATATTAGCCCTTATTTTCCCTCTTCTATACTTAACCAAATTCATGTTTCTCTTTCCCATGTACTTTCTCTTTCTCGTTACTTAGTCATTTTTTCGAAAATGTCTAGCTACGCGGGTTGGCGGACTCACGAGTTCACATTTGCACTCGTGCTTTTATATCGCGACTCTGACCGGCCGCTTCCCCATTCCATACCTAGCCACTTCTTCGACCACGGATTCTCGGGTAGGCAGGCTCTAGATTGCACTTCCATTGTTCTGTGACCTGCAAACAACACTCTGACTTTCATGATATAAAAATTTACAACTGGACTCTCACATCATACCCTCTTCCGTGTTACACAGTTTGCACTCAAAAGTTCCAAGACCTACAATTTGACCGTTGAGTCCTCACGTCTCCTGTGGAACTATTTTCATCCCATTTTGAAGCTTGTTTGTTCGCTTTCCATACTTCACCATTTCTTCGAATCTCTTTCGTGGATCGTCAGGTTGGCGGGTTCACGAAATATCCAATTCCTAATTGTTGTTTTATGTGCCCTCCACCTTCGCACTTCTTTCCAAGTATGAAATAACTGAGGTTTAATTCTGACAACTCGCCATGCCTCGAGGAGACCGTCATAATAAATGTTCCTACACAACTTGTCAAAAAACATGCAAAAAATATCCTGCCAGGTAATGGGATATCTATTACAAATATCAATATATTAGCAAAAAACAATTCCACCAACCATTTCCCTATTCCATACTTACGGACTTTTTCACTTGTTGGTTCCCAAACAGGCAGGTTCAATATTTCCCTTGCATTGTTGCACGACCTACAAACAGCACCCAGAATTTCGTGATATACATGCAGAAAAGATCTTTCCAGGTAATGGGATATCTATTACAAATTTCAATATATTAGCGAAAACAAGTCCGACTGACCGTTTCACTATTCCATACTTAGCCACTTTTTCGATTGCAGGTTCCCAAACAAGCGGACTCAAGATTTCTCTTCCATTGTTCCACAACTTGCAAACAACACCCGGAATTCTGCAAATATACAAACCGACCACTGGAGTGACCCATCATGCACTTTTCCCTTTTACGCCTTTTGCAGTCAAAATTTCTGAGACATACAATTTGACTGTTGGGCCATCACCTCTCCTGAGAATCCCCTATGACCCTATTTTGAAACCCGTCCAACCGTTTTTCATACTTGGCCATTCCTTACTTACTCTTCCCTGTCCCCGTCACCTTCGCACTTGTTTATAATAAAAAAATTGTTTATAAAAACATATATATATATATATATATATATATAATTTGACTGTCGGGTGCTCACCTCTCCTCTGTATCCCTTGCAACCCTACTTTCAATATCGTCTGATCGTTGTTCGTACTTATGTATATATAAAAGAATCTTATTTATAATAAAAAATATTGTTTATAAAAACATATATATATATATATATATATATATATATATATATAAGGTCTTATTTCTATGTATGCAATTAGCAATATTTAATGCTAAACCAAGATTTGAGGAGATCTCAGATTAATACACATTAAACCAAGATTTCCAGAGGGTTATATTATCCCTTCCAAGTGTTAATTTCAAACATCATGGAATGTCGTTCGCACATCGTCGGCCCTCGGGTTGGCCCGTTCATGAAATCTTCAATATTTAATTCTGAAAACGAGTCTGACCGACTATTTCCCTATTCCATACTTAGCCACTTTCCCGGAATTCCACAAATATACAAACCGGCCGTTGATCTGCCCCATCATGCCCTCTTCTGTTTTACACGTTTTGCAGTCAAAAATTCTGAGACATAAAATTTAACTGTCGGACACTCACCTCTCCTCAGTATCCTCTGTAACCTTATTTTGAAGCCCATCCAACCACTTTTCATACTTGGCCATTCCTTACTTGCTCTTCCCCGTCTTCGTCACCTTCGCACTTGTTTATAATAAAAAAATGTTTATAAAAACATATATATATATATATATATATATAAGGTCTTATTTCTAAATATGCAATTAGTAAGCTTTAATCCTAACAACTCATCATGCAGGAACCGTATAGATTGTCATTGATGAGCGAAAGGCTCGAGGAGATCTCCCATTAATATGCATTAAACCAAGATTTGCAAAGGGTTATATTATCCCTTCCGAGTGTTAATTTCAAAATCATGGAATGTCGTTCGCACGTTGTCGGTGTAATATTCCAGATATAAAAAGTATGTAGAACAGAAATAAAATGCTAGCAATGGCAGATAAACAACAATATAACCATAACAACACCACAATAATATGGAAAAGATATCAGAATAACACCAAAGAGAGCACTTTGATTCTAAGAGAAATGTTCACTTGCCTCTTCGAGGGGGCAACCTCTAGTTGAGAAAATCTCTATTACAATAATATCCAAGACAACAGTTCTCATACCCTCGAATCCTATTTATACTAAATATGTCTATCAAAAGAACTATCTAGAGGAAGATCCTTCTAGAAGTGGAAGCTTCTATTATGTCTTCTTACATTCGACTTATTCTTCATTCTTGCTAGTCCTTATTAATATTGTCATGTATTACATCGAAATATATTATTCTACCTACGTGAGGGGTTAGGTCCCTAACATGTCCTCCCCCTTAAAAAAATCCTTGTCCTCAAGGCTTGAGATGTGGAAATTGTTGCAGAATGGTAGTTGGTTCCCAAGTGGCATCTGCTGGGGTTGTATCTTTCCATTGGACTAACACTTCCTTGATGGTTCGTTGATGCAGGCGACACTCACGTTGGTCCAAAATTGCTTCTAGTTGTGGCCAAATGGAGCCTTCTTCGTCCAACTCGGGAAGGTTGGTTTGAGTTTGGAACTTAGTTCCAATCACCTTCTTTAAGCAGGAAACATGAAAAATAGGATGTAGCTTAGAATGACTGGGCAAAGATAACTAATAGGCCACCTGTCCCACACACTTGATAATCTATAAGGACCATAAAATTTGGGCGTCAGTTTCTGACAATGGTCAGCCTTGAGGGAATTTTTCTTGTAAGGTTGCAGTCGAAGAAACACCTGCTCCCCTTCTATAAATTGATGTTCAGAGCGACCTTGATCTTCTTGTTGCTTCATGCGATTATGGGCCATGACCAAATTCTCTTTGAGGGTACGGAGAGTAGTCTCTCAAAGTGTAATCTTTTGATCCACCGCCTGGACCTTCGAGACACCTAGTAAATATGAGAGAACTGAAGGTGGATTTTGCTCATATACTGCTTCAAAAGGAGTCATGCGGGTAGTTGTATGGTATGACATGGTGTACCAGCATTCAGCTAGTGGAAACCATTGTGCCCACTGATTTTTCTTTTCCGATGCAAAACACCTCAAATATGTTTCCAAACACTTGTTGACAAATTCAGTATGACCATCAGTCTGGGGATGATAAGTTGTGTTGAGATGGAATTGGGTGCCTTGTATCTTGAATAGTTCTTGCCAAAAATTGTTGGTGAAAGTTGGGTCGCGATCAGAAACAATAGAATCTGGCATGCCATAAATCTTGAAGACTTGATCCATGAAAAGTTGAGCCACAGTGGATATTTTAAATGGGTGTTGAAGAGCACAGAAATGAGCATACTTGGAAAGGAAATCAACGACCACCATGATGACTAATTTATTGCCTGATTTAGGTAAGCCTACAATAAAATCCATAGAGATATCCCTCCAAATAGCATGTGGAATCGGAAGAGGTTGTAGTGTGCCAGGAGATTTTACTATTTCGCCCTTGTTGCATTGACACACATCACATTCAGCCACAAAATTACGAACGTCTTGTTTCATACCCTCCCAGAAAAAAGAACATTTGACCCTATCATAGGTTTTGGTAAACCCTGAGTGCCCAGCTGTGAGTGTAGCATGAAGCTCAGAAAGTACCATGGACTTAAGTTTTGATTGTTTACTTAAATACAAACGGCCTTTGTATCGAATCTCATCATGGAGCCAAGAGTACCCTGGGGAAACTGGAGAATTGGATTGCAATTGTTGTATCAGATGCGAACTTTTGGGATCGTGTAGCCATTCATGGCAAACGGCTTGGAGCCAATCTGGTACAATGAAGGAGAGAGAAAAAAGAGACCCGTCATCTTCATATTCTCAGGAAAGTGCATCCGCAACGACATTGTCTTTGTCTTTCTTGTAAATGAAATCATAATCATATCCAAAGAGCTTAATCACCCATTTTAGTTGCTCTGGGGAGGAAATGTGTTGTTCCAGAAAATACTTGAGGCTTGGATGATCTGTCTTAATTTGGAAGCGTTACCCCAATAGATAAGGGCGCCAAAGATCAATAGCATGCAGAATATCCAACATTTCCTTTTCATATATTGATTTGCCCAAATTTTGTTCAGACAGTTGTTTGTTGGTAAGGGTCAAATGCCGACCCTCTTGCATAAGGACAGCGCCAATTCTTTTTCCTGAAGCATCACATTCCAGGACAAAGGTGTTTGTGAAATCAAGAAGTACCAGGACTGGAGTGGTGCACATGGCCATATTCAAGGTTTGAAAAGCCTGAGCAGCTGTTGGAGTCCAAGTGAAAGAATTCTTTTTAAGGAGTGCAGTGAGAGGGGCTGCAATCTTTCCATAGTTCTTAACAAACTTGTGATAATAACCTGTTAAGCCCAAAAATCCACACAATATTTTGAGAGTCTTTCGGTGAGGCCAGTCTTGCATAGCTTCAATATATTTAGGATCCACCCTGACGTCGTGCTTTCCAACAAGATGACCCAAGTATTCGACTTCTGAGGCACCAAAAGCACATTTAGATTGTTTCAGGAAAAGTTTGTACTGAGAGAGTAGATGGAGAAATCGATCCACATGAGCAAGATGGTTTGTCCAGGTTTTTCTGTAAATGAGGATATCATCAAATAAAACTAAGACAAAATGACGGAGAAAAGGACGGAAGACATGATTCATGAGGCTTTGGAAAGTGGAGGGAGCGTTACACAAACCAAAGGGCATGACCAAAAACTCATAGTGGCCCTCATGAGTTCTAAAGGTAGTCTTAGGAATGTCTACCTCTTTCATACGGATTTGGTTGTTGCTAGAATGAAGATCAAGTTTAGTAAAGAACTGGGCGCCACTCAATTCATCCAAGAGGTCATCAATGACAGGAATGGGAAATTTGTATTTAATGGTGAGTTTGTTGAGGGCGCGGAAATTAGGACACATGCACCAAGAACCTTCTTTCTTCATGACCATAACCACAGGAGAAGAGTAGGGGCTCATACTAGAGTGGATAACCCCTGCATTAAGCAGTTCTTGAACCATTTTCTCAATTTCATTTTTTTGGGAAAAAGGGTGACGATAGGGGCGGATATTGGGAGGAAGGATTTCTGGGACAAGGGGAATGGAATGATCATGAACACCATGGGAAGGAGGTAGTCCCTAGGGAGTGGAAAAAACCACTTGATGTTTAGCTCGAGGTCCTGTAGAACAGAGGGTGTCTCATTTGCTTGTATGGCATGGAGTTGGGAAATAACGCCTAAATGACCTTTTTTGAGCATATTTTCCATGCAATGGGAACTAATGATCTCATGGGAACCGGAGGGGAATGGAATGATCATGAACACCATGGGAAGGAGGTAGTCCCTAGGGAGTGGAAAAAACCACTTGATGTTTAGCTCGAGGTCCTGCAAAACAGAGGGTGTCTCATTTGCTTGTATGGCATGGAGTTGGGAAATAACGCCTAAATGACCTTTTTTGAGCATCTTTTCCATGCAATGGGAACTAATGATCTCATGGGAACCGGCGGTGATGCCTTGGAACTTATATTGTTGGCCCTCCTGGTCGAATTGCATGGTTAATTTCTTAAAATCCATGAGAATGGGACCCAAAATCCTTAGCCAGTCTGCACCCAACACAATGTCACAACCACCCATGTCGATAGCAAACATATGAGATTTGAGGTGATAGTCACCAATTTGGACACGCACATTTTCACAATGCCCTCCACATTTCATGGACCCGCCATTGGCAATCATGATTTGGAAATTATTGACTACACGGATATAGAAATTAGTTTCTTGGGCAATGCGGCGATGAATAAAATTATGGGTGCTTCCACTATAAACAAGAATGATGACCTTCCTATGCTTGATGTAGCCAATTAGTTTGAGGGTTTGGGGGGCCAGTGAGAGAATTTATGGAAATGACCGGTTCTACTTCGGGAGGGTCTGAGGGAGGGGAAATGTCAGTGGTTTCAGGTGACTCGGACACAAGAGGAGCTTCAACATCCTCTTCTGAAACATCCTCCGAGATGGCCATAAAAATCTTTTGTTCTTTACACTTGTGTCCCAGAAAATATTTGTCATCACAATTATAACAAAGGCCTTTGAGTTGGCGTTCAGCCATATCAACCCTGGTCAATTTTTGGATCTTTAGTGGGGTAGAAGGAGGAGTGGGATTTACAGGTTTAGTGCGAGGAATAAAGGAGGGTTTCCGGTTTTGAGAAGAGACAACCTATTGTGATTTCTTATCTCGTTTAGTAGCCTCCACCCAACTCTGAGGCCGAGCCATGAGGACATGGGCACAAATCTCATCCTTGAGGCCACTGATAAAACATTCTCAAAAAAAAGAATCAGACATGCCCTCTGTATGAAAAGCTAGTCACTCAAAAGCATCTATAAAGTCTTCCACTGTGCCAGATTGTTTCAACTTTGTCAAACGACCTAAATGGTTGGTGTCAGTGTCAAAGAATTCATAAAGCTCTGCCACAAAGTGTGTCCAAGCAACATACCCTTGATAGGTAGTTTTTATCCATTGCCACCATTTCCAACGTTCTTGATCTAGATGGAGAACACCATACCAGAGTTTGGCCAAGTCATCTGTAATGCCATACAAAAATAAATAATGTCCCATTTGAGTGACCCAACCAGTGGGATCTGAGCCATCAAATTTGGTCAAATCCACCCATGGAAGGCATAGGTCACGCTGAAATTTATGGGGCTGAAAATTATGGGAATGAGAGGAAGTTTCAGCTTCGGTATGCAAAGGTGGGTCAGATAAAGGGGGATCTGCAGGGATATGTAGCTTGGTGCAGATCATCGAAGCGACAGATTCAAGCTAGGTAGTCATGTCTTGTTTGAGGTCTTCTTTGAGTTCCGTGATTGAGGCGGCGATGGAGGAACGCATGTTTTTATTGATGGTGGCAATATTGGCACTGAGTTGTCTAACTTCTTGTTGGGTCTCTATGAAATTAGATTTCAAGGTATTGAAGAGAGATTCCAAGTCTTGGCTACAGCTATGGGCCATGATGATGAGGGAACTGAAAAGGGGCGGGTGGGGTCAAAATTTTTTTGCTAAAAAATGATAGGTATGAATGTGATAAGGGCAAAGAGATAAATCCAATGGAATAGGTCTCAAATAATGGTGTGAAAATTTCCAGACTTTTTTTTTTTTTACACCTGCGGAGTTATACTCCAATCTGAAGAATATTGTAGTGATGAAATGCCCAAATGCTTAACCAAGAAGAAACATGTAGTGATTTGGCAACTCGAACACAGTTGCGTTGCAATATATCTTGTTTTTTTTATTTTTTTGTTTCCGTCCCCAAGGGTTAGGTATTCAAGGGTTTTCTCTGTGCTATATCTCTCTAATATACGTGTGGGGTCCAATAGTAGTACTTGGCCCAATATCTCAGAGAACCAACTAAGGAGGCTAGACCGTGCCCTTAGACGTACTACCCGACTACCCAGGTACTAGAGAGTATCTTCCCGAGTGTTGTTCTCGGTGGAACTATAGTAGTCAGGTGGTCGATCGGTTTATCTAAAGAGGGCTTCAGGAAATCTAGGTCGATCTGTATACAGGTGTTGTCTGATGCACTACCACTCGAAGGGATTCCAACAGGGGTTACAAGGGTGGCCAACAGATGTGCGCTTAAGTACCACTTGTATTTCCTGCGTGTATGAATCCCTCAACCGCGGGTTTATGAGCGTAATGACAAATCTATGTAGCTTAAAGACGTTGGAATACGTCTCTACCCTGGAAAAAAATTAACCCACAATTTTCTACCAAGAAAAGTGCTCTGATACCACTTGTAATATTCCAGATATAAAAAGTATGCATAACAGAAATAAAATGCTAGCAATGGCAGATAAACAACAATATAACCAGAACGACACCACAATAATGTAGAAAAGATATCAGAATAACACCAGAGAGAGCACTTTGATTCTAAGAGAAATGTTCACTTGCCTCTTCGAGGGGGCAACCTCCAGTTGAGCAGAGCTCTATTACAATAATATCCAAGACAACAGTTCTCATACCCTCGACTCCTATTTATACTAAATATGTCTATCAAAAGAACTATCTAGAGGAAGATCCTTCTAGAAGCGGAAGATTCTATTAGGTCTTCTTACATTCTTCCTTATTCTTCTTTATTGCTAGCCCTTATTAATATTGACCTTTATTACATCAGAATATTTTATTCTACCTACGTGAGGGGTTAGATCCCTAGTAGTCAGGTTGGCGCGTTCACAAAACCTCCAATCCTTAATTGCTCTTCGTCATACCTTCCACCTTCACACTTCTAAGTATGCAATAAGTAAGTTTTAATGCTAACATCTCATCATGCAACACCCATAGAGATTGTCACTAATGAGCGAAAGGCTCGAGGAGCTTTCCCATGCTAAGGGTTATATTATCCCCTCCAACTGTTCATTTCAACCATCATTTGGAGAAAACGGACGTTCTCATAAACTTATGGCACCAGCTCGACGACAGTTCTATGGAGATATAGTGAACATCTTCGGGCACAAGGACCAAAACTTCTAGTGGTCCAGGGCATATTCTTACTACTCATCCCCTTCCGTTCAGAACGAAATAATTTGGACCTCTAGGATTGCTTGTGCAGGCTATGTCCCTGAATTTTTTGACTGTAAGGAGTTGGTCTCTTGGTGCGCCGATAAATATATTTCAGACCAAAGAATTATTCCATTTCGAGACCACTCTTCTATTTCTTTGTCACCTCAGGTATTTCGCCAGATGTTAAGATTGTCGGAGCCAACATTGACGTTCAAAGGAGAAGACTCCAAGCAGTTCCTAAGAAAGCATAATAATGGGTTGGACCTCTTGCTCGAGTTCCTGGAAGACCCGATGGTAGTTCCTAAAGATATCACAAGCTTGCAGGTTAGTTCATTTAGAAATCCATTACAAGAAATTTCCTAGTTGTTTACAAGAATAACGGGACAAGAATACACAGCAAATATTTCTCGCATGGTTCTTTATATTTTGTATTTCGCAGTCAAGGAACAAGCCATTTTTTATTGGGGGAAGCTAATTTCCCATGAAATATGTTTCCAATTGTCAAGCTTCAAAAAGGAGGAGAAATTTTATATGTCATCCTACTTGGTTTTTGCGATAGCCGATTGTTGTCAGTTTCCAAAACTGTTTCTGTCCAAGAAGGTAAACTGGGAATTCGACCCAATAACCTTCTGGTACCAGGCCTTGTGGAAGCACAAGTCCTCCCACTATTTTTATGAGGTTTTTAATGACTTTGTCTCTATTTTCAAAGTTTTATTGTTAGGAGAAGATGCTCCCCGCATATCTGACCAAGAAACCAAGTTTTTGGACAGGAAGGGGCACTTGAAAAAATGGATAATTACAGTGTGATAAGGATTTTTGGCTTCAAGGAAAAACCTTCTCTCCTTCCATGTCACATTACGGACATAATGTTTGTTACAGAAATAGCAATGAAATACAACTACTGGTTGCATCTATTCCATGAGAAGAGAAAAAAAACAATTCATTCCTCTACCTTAGAAAGTTGTGGACTTTGTGTTGAGGAATGTCAACAAAATTGACGAATTCGTAGCCCATTTCAACAACTTGAACCTAAGATATGTTGAAATCCTAAGAGGGTTCGACCCTAATAAAAAAAATTAGAACATTTACTTACACTTGGCCTCGACAATTCTTTTTTCCAGAAACACCTAAGCGAAAAAAGAGACACTCACGACAACGCTCTTGCTTCTGATGTTGACGACCTAGACACACTGCAAAGCACCATTGAATTGTACAAGAAACAGGGAAAAGGCCCAGATGAGAAGACTGTTCAATTGGTGGATAGCACTCCCAAAAGTACGACATCCCAGAGCATCGCTCCAACATCCCACCACAGCAAGAAAGCAACTCAGAATTCTTCAAATGGAGGAGGAGATAACAACCCTCCTCACCCTAAAATTGATATTTCTCACAAGCTTTCCGTGGAGAAGAAAAGAAAAAAAACTGTAGGGCAGGCGGAAGAGCCCGAAATTAAGAGTCAAAACATGGAACTTGAGACTGATCTGGATAGCATATTATACAACCTTGATCGGCCTAGAGACGCGATCCAACATAGTCGACCAATGGACATAGCCGATACCGAAATTTTTTACGAATATGAATCCTTCGTGTTCCAAAGCGTTGTTTTTGACAACGAGTCTAAGAAATTAATTATTGAAAAGAGAGATGTAAAAAATAAGAAAGAAAAATCTCGTTCAGAGGTTAACCTTGTCAATATGTGACTGTCCCAAATCTCTCGACTTCACAGAGAAAACATAGATGTTCTTGATGATTCCATTGGAAGCATTGAGGCCGAGAATGCCAGACTGAAGGACCGCCAGAATGAAGAACCGAGTCAAGGAATTGGAGGAAGATTTGATTCCTATGCCATTGCTTTCCAGTCCTTTAGCAATAGCCATACCTACCACCTCTGCAGCCAAGTTAAAAGGATTCTCCAACCTCCTTGCATTTTGTAGAGAATATGTGGAGAATAATGTCAAGAAAAGAATGGAACTGATTTTTGAGGCGTGGGAAACATCACAAAGCATGGCTTCCATTGGAACGAGGGCACATACTTTGCTCGAACATTTGCAGGCAGATTTAAAAAATTAAGAACGTTTCTAGTTATACACGATCGTTCATTTTGGCACCCATGTCAACAACATGACAGAAACGAGAAGAAGACAACAATATCTCCCCTCCAAAAACCAGATCACTCAATTAAATGCATGCTGGAAAGAGAAACTGAAGAACCTGCATCTCATTGTCCAATCATGTGAACAAGTCATATCAAAGAAAGAAAAATTGTTCACAAAGCTGACCAAAATAGACTTAGCCGGAAGGACCAACGAGGTCCAAGACCCCAAGTTAACCGTCAACTCCTTGCCCTTAACTAAGCAAGCCTTCAATAAACAAGTTGATATTTTTAAGGCGTTGTCTTTAGAAAAGTTTTACAACATCCTTGAATATGGTGAAAATGACGTGGACAACTGGCTAGTTGACTATTCGGTACAGAATGAAGAAATTGATCAGGCTCTACGTAATATTTCTATCGATCTAAGGGAATTAGAAAAGGAACTTTTCAACATTTAAATCCAGAATGAGATCAACGTTGCCCCGTTGAGAAGCTACATTGAAGAATGGGTCGAAAGGGAATTGAAGCAGGTCGTCGACGAAAGGCAACAGACAGTTGGCACGATTCCAGTAACCGTCGACGACAGCAATAAAAAGGCATCAGAAAGCAAATAGAAAAAGGGGTGATATGCACCATCATTATAAGTCTATACTGATCACATCCTTCTTTGTTTATCAATCCAATTATTCCACTTTTTTAAATAGAAATTTCTAGTCAAAGATTGATACCTTTCAATTTCTTCTTTTCGGGTATTACACTCTATCGTCGCCCACTTCTTCTTTCCACAGTCCTATTTCTTGTACATATTTCTCTTATGGTCCGCGGAAGCCCCAATCCAAGTCTATATGACAAATGCATTTAAATTTCCAGGAATATGTAACAGACAATATTATTTTTTGATATATTTCAAATAAAACTATTTTTTATCTCCTTTTATATTTATGTGCTCATAAATTTTTACCTTCAACTATGTTGAATGTCAAGAAATTGTGTTTATTTAATTTCTCCTACTATGCATATAACTTTTTTTGTCCTTGCACATATAGAGACATACATGCCAAATGGGAAATTTTGAACATAGCCAAATGGATTATATAGTTTCAAAAAATAAATGGGACTCTAGAGGCCACGTGTCATTTACTACATGGATACCACATGTGCTTCATGTTGCTTGCCACATCTCTGCTGCAGTTTCCATCTGCCTTCGCTACTTTTTTCTCATCCTTGTGCATTTATTCCCAATTCAACCCAGCAGGGACTACGCTGCCATACAACACTTGTTTAAAATTGAGAACAGGGAGATAATGTCACTTAATTTTGAATTAGATTTTTGGCAACTCTACCATACTTTTGTCAACTATATCATACTTTCAAAGATTAAATTTATTTTAAAAATAATTATACATATGT
>JASDQU010372769.1:795-30835 GCA_032191745.1 Picea mariana
TGGGTGCCTTGTTTGGCGTTTCGAGGATTAAAATTAAATAATTAGAAAGTGTGGGTCGAATTTCCCCCTAGGGCAAGAGGGAAAATGGTCAAAAAGTCAATTAATAAGTTAAATTAAGTTAGGAAAAGGTTGGGAAGGGGTTGGGTAGGTTAGGAGGGTCTCTTCTTGCCACTTTTCACCTTTACATCCACTCATTAACTCAAAATTACAAAGGTTTTGTGATTTTTTAATAAAATCACCTTAGCAATTAAAATTGTTGTTTTTGCCCTAACTGACTCTAAGTGGACTTTGACATAGCAAAAAATAGTCCGACTGAGCTGAAACTTGGCCAGTGGGTGTAGGGAGTGCTATTCCATTCATTTTGAGCACAAATACCCCTATCTTTCTCCCAAAGACGAAGTTTTTACATTATTTAGCTCAACAATAATTAATTAATTAAATTAATTAAAATTTAATTAATTAAAAAAAACTAACTTAGACTCGACGGAATTCCGCGAAACTTCAGACACTGCCTAGCATGGTCATTTACAATAATCCTACAAGGTTACTCAGTGAATGAGATCATCAGAGCGCCTTCCACCACTTTGGAGGCAGCCTGGGAGGGAAAAACTCCGGAAAGTTAACCTGACTAGTTAGGCCACATTAACCCTCCTGAGATTAAAAAACCCTCGATGAAAGGAACTCCCCTGATGTCAACATCCAAGGTACCTGACCTAACTATGATCCATGCAGACATTATTACATTATTACCCTCGTAGGGGTGCGGAGATCCCGTTTACAAAAATATAAGTGCCGGTGTTTAAAAAAACACCCAGTAGAACCCTGCTGTCTTCGACATAGATAATCTTCATGAAATGAGTTGACCTCCGTGCTAAACGAGCCGTCAACAGACCTAATAGAAGCTTTCGCTTCTAGAAGGACCTTCCTCTAGATTGTTCCTTTGATAGATAGATTTAGTATAAATAGGAATAGAGGGTATGAGAAGTTTTGTCTTGGATATTATTGTAATAGAGCTCCGCTCTGTTGGAGGTTTCCCCCTTGAAGAGGCAAGTGAACATTGATATTAGTAATCAAAGTGTTCTTTTTGGTGATATTCTGGTATTAGTGTGATGTTGTTATGGTTATATCATTGTTTATCTGCTATTTCTGCTCATTATTTATGTTCTACATACTATTTTATATCTGGAATATTACAAGTGGTATTAGAGCAAGGCTCCTCGGCAGAAAAATTGTGGGTTAAATTTTTTTAGGGTAGAGACGTATTCTGACATCTTTAAGCTACAGATATCTGTCGTTACGTGCATAAAATTGTGGTCGGGGATTCATACACATAGGAACTACAAGTGGTACTTAAGAGCACATCTATTGGCCACCCTTGTAACCCCTATTGGTACCCCTTCGAATGGTAGCGCATCAGACAACACCTATATACAGATAAGCCTATATCTCTTGAATCCCTCCATAGATAAACTGATTGGGTGCCTAAATAATATAGTGCCACTGAGAACAACACTCGAAAGGATACTCTCTAGTACCTGGGTAGTCGGGTATTATGGCTAAGGGTACGGTCTAGCCTCCTTAGTTGGTGCCCTGAGATATTGGGCTGAGTACTATTGTTGGACCTCACACGTATATCAGAGAGCTATAGCATAGGGAAAAGCCTTGTCTGTAGAACCCTTGAATACCCTAACCGTTGGGAAGGAAACAAAATTAGAACCAACAAGATCTATTGTCGTGCTACAATGTCTTCTGCATTCTCATTGCAAAATTACTACACATTTCTTCCGGTTAAGCATTTGGGAATTTTGTCACTGCTATATTCTCCAGGTCAGAGTATAACTCCACAGGAGTAAAAAAAAAAGTATAGTGGTCCCACCGACACACTTATTTGGGACCTATTCCATTGGATTCCCCTTTTCTCCCTGATCGCAGTCATACCCTTCATTTTTAATACATTTTTGTTTCAGTGGACCCGACCCCTTCCCAGTTTCCCCTTTTTCCCACCTATCCCATTATATTTCCCTTCAAGCACTGATAGTCATGGTACCTATCACTTCTAATTATTTTTTTTGTGGTCCCACCCACCCATTTGTTTTTCCTTACCTGCACTTCCCCTCTCCAAATGGCCACCACTCGCATCCAAGAAATCCAAAATTTTGTCAATCAAGCCCATGTCTCCATCTCACATCTCACATCTCAGATGGATTCTACCAATTCCCGCATTGACAACCTGGAAGCCAACGTCACAACCCAATTGACCTCCCTCCAGTCTGTTGTCAATCAATTGTTAAACTGCCCTACGAGTCCTTCCTCATCATCACAACCCAATGTTGTTGATTCCTCTCAGTCTCCACATTTTCACTCCAACTCCTTTCATTGTGAACCATGTCTTCCCCACGTAGAGGTCAATAAATTTTATGGCTCTGATCCTACAAGTTGGTCACTCAAATGGAACATTATTTTTCTCTGCATGGTATTACTGACGAGTTGGCCAAACTTCACTATGTTGTCCTCTATCTAGATCCTGAATGTTGGCAATGGTGGCAATGGCGAAAAAATTCACGTCAGGGGTATATTGCTTGGACCCAGTTTGTTCTTGAGCTCTATGCCTTCTTTGATACTGATACCCATTATCTCGATTGTTTGACCAAGTTGAAACAGTCCGACACAGTGGAAGACTTCATCACTGCTTTTGAGCATTTGGCCTTTCGTACAGAGGGCACTTCAAATGCGTTCTTCCATGAATGCTTTATCAGTGGTCTCAAGGATGAAATCCAATCCCAGGTTCTCATGGCCCGCCCTCCAACTTGGTTGGAAGATACTCAATGTGCTAAAGAGGCCCAACAAGTTGTTTTTTCCCAGAACAAAAAAACCCCTTTTGTTCCTCACCCTCGACCTATTAATCCTAACACCCCTGTCACTCCCCTCAAGATCCATAAACTAACTAGGGATGAAATCGTTGAACGCCAACTAAAGGGTCTTTGCTATAATTGTGATGAAAAATATTTTCCAAGGCACAAGTGTAAGGAACAAACACTATTTATGGCCATTTCTGAATATGTTCCTGAAGAGGATGTGACAATTCCCTTGGTTGAAGAACACTTTCTTCTTGATGCCACCCAGGAGCCTGCTGACCCACTTGACGTTGACCCACTTATTTCCTTGCATGCCCTCACTGGCTTCTCGGCCCCACAAAATCTCAAGCTCATTGGCTACATTAAGCACATGAAGGTCATCATCCTTGTAGATAGTGGTAGCACCCACAATTTTATTCATCGTCGCATTGCCCAGGAAACGAATTGCTATATTCGTGTTGTCAATAATTTTCAAATCATGATAGCCAATGGTGGGTCCATGAAATGTGATGGGCGTTATGAAAATGTCCATATTCAAATTGGACATTACCAACTGAAATAACATATGTTTTCCATTGACATGGGAGGTTGTGACATTGTGCTAGGTGTTGAATGGTTACACACTTTGGGTCCCATTCTTATGGATTTTAAGGAATTAACTATGCATTTCCAGTAGGAATGACAAAGGTATAAATTCCAAGGTCTCACAGTTGGTTCTCCTAAGATCATTAGTTCCCATTGTATGGAAAATCTCCTCAAGAAAGGTCACTCTGGTATCATTTCTCAACTCCATTCTATTCAAGCTGTTGAGACACCCTCTGTGCATCCTAACCTCCAAGCTATCCTTTCCAAACATCAAGCTATTATTTCCACTCTTCAGGGACTTCCTCCTTCTCGTGGTGTTCATGATCATTCCATTCCCCTTGTTCCTGACAGTCTTCCTCCCAATGTTCACCCTTATCGTCACCCCTTTTCCCAAAAGAATGAAATTGAGAAAATAGTGCAGGAATTGCTCCAAGTGGGTGTTATCCACTCCAGTACCAGCCCTTATTCTTCCCATGTGATCATGGTACTTAAGAAAGAAGGTACTTGGTGCATGTGTCTCGACTTTTGTGCCCTCAATAAGCTCACCATCAAGGACAAGTTCCCCATTCCTGTCATTGATGATCTCTTGAATGAGTTGAGTGGTGCTCAGTACTTCACTAAACTTGATCTGCGTTCTAGCTACCACCAGATACGTATGCAAGAAGATGACATACCCAATACTTCCTTTCGAACTCACGAGGGTCACTATGAGTTTTTGGTCATGCCCTTTGGCCTGTGTAATGCCCCCTCCACCTTCCAAAGCCTCATGAATCATGTCTTCCATCNGTATTGGGTATGTCATCTTCTTGCATACGTATCTGGTGGTAGCTAGAACGTATGCAAGAAGATGACATACCCAATACTTCCTTTCGAACTCACGAGGGTCACTATGAGTTTTTGGTCATGCCCTTTGGCCTGTGTAATGCCCCCTCCACCTTCCAAAGCCTCATGAATCATGTCTTCCATCCTTTTCTCTGTCATCTTGTCTTAGTTTTCTTTGATGATATTCTCATCTATAGTAAAACTTGGAAATCACATCTTTCCCATGTGGATCAAATTCTCCATCTACTTTCGCAGCACCAACTTTTCCTCAAACGCTCTAAATGTGCCTTTGGAGCCTCAGAAGTAGAGTACTTGGGTCATATTTTTGGAAAGGTTGGTGTCCGTGTGGATCCTAAAAAGATTGAAGCAATGCAGGATTGGACTCACCCCAAGATTATCAAAATCTTGCGTAGTTTTTTGGGTTTAACCAACTATTATCGCAAGTTTGTTCGGAATTATGGGAAGATTGCGGCCCCTCTCATTACTCTCCTTAAAAATAATTCTGTCACTTTGACTCTCGTAGCGGATCAAGCTTTTCAAGCTTTCAAGGAAGATATGTGTACTACTTTGGTCTTGGCCCTTCCTGATTTCACAAAAACCTTTGTCCTTGAATGTGATGCCTCAGGCAAAGGAATTGGAGTTGTCCTTATGCAAGAAGGCAAACCTTTGGCCTTTACTAGCAAACAATTGTTTGAACGCCATTTGGGCCAATCAATCTATGAAAAGGAAATGTTGGCTATTCTGCATGCAGTGGATCTCTGGCACCCTTATCTCCTGGGGAAACGCTTCCAAATTAAGACAGATCATCAAAGTCTCAAGTATTTTCTGGAGCAATGACCTTCCTCCCCATAGCAACAAAAATGGGTAACTAAGTTCTTTGGTTATGATTATGAGATGATTTACAAGAAATGAAAAGAAAATATTGTTGTTGACGCTCTTTCTCGAGAGTATGAAGATGAAGGGTCCCTTTTTTCCCTCTCCTTCATTGTACCATATTGGCTCCAAGCTATGCGCCAATAATGGCTACATGATCCTAAAATATCGCATATGATCCAACAATTGAAAGACAACTCTCCAGTTTCCCTAGTGCACTCTTGACACAACGATGAACTTTGCTACAAAGGTCGTTTGTATTTAAGTAAACAATCACAAATTAAATCCACGGTGCTTTCAGAGCTTCATGCTACTCCCACAATTGGGCATTTAGGGTTTACCAAAACCTATGACCGGGTCAAACGTTCTTTTTTCTGGGATGGTATGAAAAAGGATGTTCACACTTTTGTAGCAGAATGTGATATTTGTCAATGCAACAAAGGTGAAACCATCAAAATTTTTGGCACACTCCAACCGATTATGATTCCACCCGCTATTTGGAGGGACATCTCTATGGATTTTATTGTGGGATTACCTAAATTAGGAAATAAGTCTGTCATCATGGTGGTTGTGGATCGTCTTTCCAAGTATGCTCATTTATGTGCTCTTCAACACCCATTTACAACATCAACTGTGGCTCAACTTTTCATGGATCATATCTTCAAGCTTCATGGCATGCTTCATTCTATTGTTTCTGATTGAGATCCAACTTTCACCAGCAATTTTTGGCAAGAACTGTTCAGACTCCAGGGCACCCAATTTCATCTCAGCACCGCCTATCATCCCTAGACTGATGGTCAAACTGAAGTCGTCAATAATTGTTTGGAGACTTATTTGAGGTGTTTTTCCTCTGAAAGGAAAAATCAATGGGCTTAATGGTTACCATTAGCTGAATAGTGGTACAACACTTATTACCATACAACTACTTGCATGACTCCTTTTGAAGTAGTATATGGAAAAAATCCACCTTCAGTTCCCTCCTACATGCCAGGTGTATTGAAGGTACAGGTGTTTGACCAAACACTTACAATTCACGAGGTTATTCTCTGTATCCTCAAAGAGAATTTGGTCATGGCTCGGAATTGCATGAAGCAACAAGTCGATCAAGGTCGCTCAGAACGACAATTTGCTAAAGGAGACTAGGTATTTCTTCGACTGCAACCTTATCAACAAACTTCACTCAAGGCCGAACATTGTCAGAAACTGGCACCCAAATTTTATGGTCCTTATACAGTTCTCAAGAACATTGGGCAGGTGGCCTATCAATTAGCTTTACCCATTCATTCTAAGCTCCATCCTGTTTTTCATGTCTCTTTCTTAAAGAAGGTGATTGGAACTCAGTGCCACACTCAAACCAACCTTCCCGAGTTGGATGAAGAAGGATCCATCTAGTTGCAGCCACAATTAGTTTTGGACTAGCGGTAGCGTCGTCTTCGTCAGCATACCATCAAGGAAGTGTTAGTTTAGTGGAAAGATATAACTCCAGCAGATGCCACCTGGGAGCTCCCTACCATTCTGCAACAATTTCCTCATCTCAAGCCTTCAGGACAAGGCTGATTCTAAGGGGGAGGGCATGTTAAGGACCTAACCTACCTAACCCCTCAAGTGGGTAGAATAATATATTTCCATTTAATAAAGGTCAATATTAATAAGACCCAACAATACGGAGGAATAAATCAAATGTAAGAAGACCTAATAGTAGCTTCCGCTTCTAGAAGGATCTTCCTCTAGATTGTTCTTTGATAGATAGATTTAGTATAAATAGGAATAGAGGGCATGAGAAGTTTTGTCTTGAATATTATTGTAATAGAGCTTTGCTCTGTTGGAGGTTTCCCCCTCGAAGAGGCAAGTGAACATTGCTCTCAGTAATCGAAGTGCTCTTTCTGGTGTTATTCTGGTATTATTGTGATGTTGTTCTGGTTATATAATTGTTTATCTGCCATTTCTAGCTAATTATTTATGTTATACATACTATTTTATATCTGGAATATTACACAACACATCTTTAGTGTACTCATTAATAAAAGACATGATATATTTATTTCCATTTGTAGATGGAATAGGCATGTGGCCACAAATCATAATGTATTAGTCCAAGTTTTCTACATGCTCAAGAAGTGGAATCATGAAAATGTTGTTTGCTATGTTTTCCAAGGATACATGCATCACATTGCTTCAAATTATTAGGAATAGTAGGAAAACCAAAAACACCATTATTTTCCAACAAACGAAGGCTATCATAATTAATGTGACCAAATCTAGCATGCCACAAGAGACTAGATGGAATTATACCTTCATTGTGATAAGAGAGGTATGAAAATTTTTGTGCATGAGCAGATGTCCCTTTCAAACTCAATAGTCTTCCATCTTCCACTCCAATCATGCCGACCATGTTGTCAGAAGCCTTCCTTATTTCAACTTTTCCACCGAAGATATGAATAAAGTGGCCGAATGTGCACAAGAGACAACAAGTTCCTTCACAGTTCAAGAAGATAGATCACATCATGCAAAAGAAAATCCGGGAGTCCATGCAATTTAAGCATGATGGTGCCAATTCCCGAAGGTTTGAGACTTGATTTATCTACAAAATAAACTATGCCATCTACATTGTCATTGAAATCTTCAAAAAAGTCTGTGTGGAAGGTGATGTGGCAGGTTGCACCTGTGTCAAGCAACCATGCATCTCTCCAAGAAGCAAATGAAGTGTTAAACAAATATTTAGTTACTCCTATATTGCAATGGGAAACAATATAATGAGTAGATTCAAGTGCTTTACCTTTCGCCAGATCTGATGTTTTACCTTTGTCTTCTTTCTAATTTTGTTTGTCTTTGATCTTCTCCCATGGGATTATGTAGTTATTTGCTTCATGTGACCCATTCTTTCTGCAACAGWCACTRTGGAGACMATATATCTCGCCTTGGTTGTGTCYACCCCCTCTTCCTCTGTAGTTATTTCTTCCATGTCCTMTTTTACTACCTTCTCCTCTAGAAGAATCATGTGATTGATTCTTTCCTTTTTKAGCAAGGCATAAGGTCTCACCAGTGGACTAAGCTAACTTMTTTCCAAAGKATTTCTCACATTTTTGCAACTTTCTCCACCAAAGTGTCAAATGTGATGGATTGGATTTCATTTGACCACTAGCTTGCAAGGATTCAAGGTAGTGAGAATATGTAGGGTAGAGGGTCTTAATGAAGKCTATCAGAGGAAGGYCTATCTTCACTCCAGTGGCATCAATGCCATGCATTATGGCTTTGATYTCAGAATCYAAAGTCATGGGATCAYCATTCTTCAACTCTAGGTTGAAGAGATTCACCAACAAATGTATGAGTTYCAGTTYTGAGTGAGARTCRTACAAATCCTTTAATTTCTTCAAAGCACTATAGGAGTCATTAATAGAAACAATATGACAACTCACTCTTCACTTACTGTTGCAACAATCACATTATATGCTTTCTAGTATTTATCCTTCCACATGGCACACTCCTTATTTGATGTAGAAATGGTTGGTCTATTACTCTTCCACTGTGCTTTTGATTAAACTTCTTCTTCACTAGCAGTTGTTACTTCACAAATGCCATTCCACAAGTCGTTAAAGATCAGAGTGTGTTTGTTCTTTCTGTACCATTCTGGGTAATTTTCTTTGCTAGTCATCACCACGATGAATATGGAGATGAGAGAATGCATGTTCAAGGATTACACGCATGCACACCTCTGCAGAGGTTACATGATGTAAAGAAGATCACAATGTTTCACGACGTCCATCACAATAACCAAGTATTGGTGCGGATTTACAAGTACACCATCCATATAGTCTATAGTGAACTAAGATGTCTCTCCTACATGCATGTTCACAAATCGACAGGGATCCACCACATGAATTATAATGGATCGTACGCAGTCACTAGATAATCAATCCATCTCTTCAAAAGTAACAGATCACTGGTGAGGAGCAACTTTCTTGATGGTGCGCTCTATAATAACACTTTCTATGCCAGAGCGGGTGACATTAGCAATAAAGAGCTTAACCAGCTCAAAATCGACTTTCTCTTCATTTCGGTTTTTAGCTAAAGATCACTAGTAAAGAATTCGAAAGCTATTGTTTGCACATGGAGAAGGAAACACTCTTAGGTGTTGTAGGAAAGAGGATAGAGATGATTTTTCCCAGATTTCTTAGGGTTTCATTGGACTCTGATAGTGCAAAGCAAAAAGATTACCGAAGATGGCTTAGACAGTGGGAAATAGGACGAGAGAGATATGGCATTCAAGTGTGATGTTGTAGGTCAAGGTTTTATGTAGAGAGAAGGAACACAAATGGGAATAGACATGAGAATGGGACATGAGAGAGAAGAAATGTGAACGAGAATGGATAGGAGAGAAATTCCAAGTGATGTAGATGGTAGACTAACGTTCATGGCAGGGGAGACAACAAAGACATTTTTGCATGTGAGAGTAGTGAATGAAACACACAGAGAATCACAGAGTTAACTTGCTATGGCTCTGATACCACTGAGAGGCCAGGTACATGCAAAACATGTATCTCCACACTTGATAATTTTCATTAACACGGGACCTCAGTAAATATACATTCATATGACCATTGGTCTTCATCTTCTAGGTGACTCTTTCTATCACCTATGACTTTTCACATTTCTATTATTTACAATACTATTTACAGATTACCATAATCCTAGGATTGGGTATTCAACAATGAATATGAAAAGTCACAAGTGAATAAGAACTATCATCAACAGTCCAAGAAACCTTTTGGAAGATTAATCCAAAGGTCCTATCTCATGTATTTTGGAAGATTAATTCTTCCTCGTGCAGAAACGTCTCTATGTAAGTCTCTCTCCACGTTACTCTGTCGTTCGCAGGTGTTAGGGTTTTGAATCCTTCGTTGAACGCTTTGCCTTCCTTGTCATGCTCACAATGAATTGATGTATCTCTTCCTCTTGGAATCAGAGTCGTTGCTACTGCTATCACATGAGGGAGGATCTTACTTGAAAATCAACTAACCATTGCTCAAGATCAACTCTACCTCCTTTGTAATTCGTGAAGCCATGAAAATCAACTAACCATTTCTCATGATCAACTCTACCTCCTTTGTAATTCGTGAAGCCATGAGAAGAAGAATACTGAGCCGAAAATTGCATTCTGGTGAATTCGACTTCAGCTAAATGCACTACCCTCATAAATATATACATGTGGGTGACCCAACCTCTCTGCTTATACCATTCCCAACACTAGAAATCCTCATCTACCTGCAAAAGCCCATATGTTCTCACCATACTAGCGTCTAAGAGATCATTATTGCAGTGAGCACCCATGGTGGACAGCTACACACTGACCTCTCAGTTGAGCTTGCCTCCCATCATCGAGTCATCATAGCAGATAGAGGTTACTTTTACCTAAGCACACACATCAAACTCTTCCCAATTTATGCCCATGAGGGCCGGGAAATTATGAAATCATGGCTGCTTGAAAAGAATTTGGAACAATTCTTCGCAAACCCTAGGGTTTCCATTCAGTGCGGTCATTTAAATTATTTGGGCTTCAAACATGCTTCTCTAATTCCACTGGAGCGCACAAGATCCTGTCACGGGGAACATAAAACCCACCAGACATCTTCAGTGTGTCCAAATTCACACAAAATTTGGGGTTTCCAACGGTCATGGGTACAGAAAAAGTGTGGCACAATGGAAGTGTGGTGCTTTGGTTTTAAAATTCTTTCGTTCTTCATGTTTAGCATGTGAACTAGCAGAATAATTTGAATGTAGTTATTTCAGCTCGTCTTCTCACTTTTGAGTTGGTGGAAAATACTCCAATTGTGTATATGTTGTTTTCTTGCTTCCTCTTGTCTCCATAGATCTCATAATTGTGCATGTCTTGGTTTCCGGAAGTTTTATAACTTATACTTTGAGTAGTTTCTGGAAGTTTTATAACTTATACTTTGAGTAGAAACACTGTGATTTTCATTCGCTTGACCAGATAAACTATAAGGGACTTCCTTCACTACAATGACAAAAGAAAAAACTTCCTTCACTACAATGACAACAAGAAAAGGACTTCAATGTCAATGACTAATGAAGGATTGCAAACTACTGGCACAAGGATGAGAATGACTAGAGTAGTTAAAAAGGGTGAGTTCACATAGTTAAAGAGGCATATTGAAAGAAATGTTGTGCAAATTCGATTGAATTTTGCTTTGCGGTTTTGGTTGTTCAAATCTAAATCTTTGTGTCATCACATCCATCCACGCCAGGTTCTGCATATGGACTACATTGATATTGGTGAGATTTTCTATTATTTTCTTTGATTGTCTGTCATGTTCCAATGTGGATGATAAGATACAAGCTTGTCAAGGTATAGAAGGAATTTAAACATTGTCAATAACAAGTTTAATAAAAAATGCATGTTTGAAGCAGGGGAGAAGTCGGGAGCCTTCAAGAGTTTTTGATCTTGGCTTTACAACCAATTTTCCATATCGAGAACACCCATTTCAGGTTTCAATTGCATTGATTAGAGATAAAAAGATTATGATTTTTGGGTATTTTAAGAAACCCAGCAAGGCAAAATCACCCACTAGGAAAGATTGGGTTTATTAGATGGTTGAAGCTATTGTGCACTAGTATGCACCCACAGGAAGGTGACATGATATGTATATTTTTTATTGTCCAATTGAGATGTACCTACTCATTGTTGGAGAGGAAGAGCAATTGATTAGTTTGCCTTGGGATTGAGGAGCACATGATAACACAAAATCTCCAAAGGGCTATTGATAAAGTATGCTCTGTACAAATCCATTTTCTGACCAGGATCTCTCTCTCTCTCTCTCTCTCTCTCTCTCTCTCTCTCTATATATATATATATATATATATATATATATATATATTGGAGTGGTATTATTGCTCGTCATGAGATTCACTTGTCAAGTATGTCTAAAGAACAGGTAGACGTATACATGTAATCCTCTAGAATACATGATACATTTCATAAATTTGGTGTAACCCCCCATTTAATGGGTAGAATCAGTTTCAAATTCCTACTCTACTTGGTAGTGGTACATATCTCCAACCCATAACAACTACCTAACATAAAGTTGAAGCTCATCATAACATTTACATTGTCGTCAACATATTCCTCTTTGACATGGATGTGATATTTCTAGTTCCTTGCCATGGTCATTAAAGTTTTCTAATCAAACTAGACTTTTGGTGATGAAGATCATAGAGACTGACAAACTCAAAGCATCAACGACACATTCAATCCTGAAGATCAATTCAACTCTAGAATCAAGAATAGTCTTTTTGTAAGTTTATTTGTACTTTTTAAAAATTAAGTTGAATTACATTGTAAATGGGTGCATTTTCAGTGGAAGCCAAGACCCTCCATTTGTTGATTTTGAATTGTTGAGTTTGATTGATAAAGGGTAGAGTTGCAATAAACCCTTTGAAGTCTAATTCAATTTTTAAATGGTTCAAATTGATGAATTATTAGAGTTATTGAATGCTCTAATTCTCTCTATTGTTGACAATATAGTCACAATTGACAAAGAAACTCTCACTAATTTTCTAAGTTATTTACAAGATTCGTAGGAGAAAATTGAATTTATCCAACTTGAATCACAATTTCAATGAGAAGAAATACAACAAAATAATCAACATTCTGAACTAGTCCTCAGTGTTTAAAACAATTCTCTTTTTGAATTTGAGAATGATTCCTATCAGCAACCAACACATGATGAAATCAATGACACCAGTTCAGAAACAGATTCAAATGAAGATGAGGTTTGTTATAAACAAGTTCTTCTTGCACTTTCCAAGCCCATCATCAGACCTTGGGAAGAAATCGTAAAAAACAAGCGCATAATAGGTCTTGGATACAAAATGTAAGTGACCTTTCACATTCCAGATTATTCCAAACCAATCTAGTTCTAGAGTGTTGGATTCCTTCAAGAAAATTCATTTTCACCTGCTCCAGTTCAAGATCAGATTCCTAAATGCCAACATTGTCATCAAGTTGGCCACATGGAGGATTAGTGTTTTGATATTCATCTTTGTGAGCATTGTGGAAAGCATAATCATCCTTCAGACAGATGTTCCAAACATAAGAAACTTGCAATAATAAAGAATTACTATGGGTGGATCACTTCTTGGCAATGATCATCAACAATCAAGAAGATATATCAGAGATAATGAAGAATTCATTCTCGAGTATTCACACGTCTTGTAGTGGAAATATTTTCATCATACCTAAAAGGGTGGATAATATGAGTGATTGATAGTCATGCTTCAAGTTTCAAAGTCCTATCAATCAAGCAAGAATAAGCAAGCCAGATTTAGAGCCATAATCCATCAGCATGATTTGGTTTGTGGTCTTCCTTAAACCAACATTTAGTAGAAGACTTACAACTTCTGCTAGACAACAATTGTTGGTCATGTTTAAACCACCATTTGAGAGCACTTCCAATTAGTAGAAGCTTATAGATAAATTAGGAAATGTTCCATGAACCACTGAGCCTTAGAGCCAAGTTCTAGATTTTTTGGTCTTCCTTTAACCACCATTTAGTAGAAGACATCAGCTTCTGATAGCCATTTGGTTTGAGGTCTTCCTTAAACCACCATTTAGAAGAAGACATCAACTTCTGCTAGTCATTTGGTTTGTGGTCATCCCAATACCACCAGATTCAGAGAGCACATTCATCCGTTGGAAAATGTCCACTTCCAGATTTAAGCTTTCTACTTGGACTTACGTACACCCCTTCGGATTAAGGGGGAGAATGTTGGAAACCTAATCCGTTGGGGTTATGGTATTTTGTATTATTCTTTTGAGAAAGAATATGAGAAGTCACAAGTGAATAGGAACTATCTTCGGGAGTCCAAGAGACCTCTTGGAAGATAAATCCAAAGGTCATAGCTTGTGTATTTATGTTAGTATCATATTAATAACATATATGTCACATTGAACTCCATTCCAGTGTATTCCAACATGTACATATATTGGACTTGACTCTTTTCTTATAACTCAACAACTCAAATTAAAGATTGTCATGATAACATTTATTTTTACTCAAAACACATTAAAAACTTAAATCATAATACTTGATACCCTTTCTATAATCAAGAGCCTAAGGTGAAGGAGGAAAGGGTGATAAGGGATATCACTATAAACATAAGATTTCCCTGGGGATTTTTTGACGATGTTTGTCAGGGGTCCAACCAACTTTGCAGTTTGGGTTTTTTCCTTTACCTCTTGGACACACACTACTAGACGGGCATGGCCAATCTTGGTCAAGGCTCAAACAACCAAGGTGAATTAAAATCTATGTTATTTATCTTACAATGTGTGATGGACAATAACATTGAATAGTTGTAGGTATTTGGTGACTTTCCTTTAACTATTGATTGGATGAATGATATAATTCAGGTTATCAGTACTAGGTTGTAATAGTTTTCCCAACAACTTAAATAGATAGTTATATTGCTTCATGGATCCACCTTCTCACATGTGTATAGGGAACTAAATGCTCTTGTTGACTCACTCTCCAAGGAAGCATTTAAGCTAGATGTTAATTGTTATGTCTTAGAGGAATTTTCATAGGGACACTCTGTCTCTCGGTCTGAAAGTAATATCTTAGGTCTTTGATAGCTATTTGAGCCAAGCTGTGTGTATGGAACATTTGATTTAGACCCTTTGAGGGGCTTACTGCTCTTTTGTTTATAAGTTTTATTTTTTTGAGACTCAGGTCCTATGTTTGGATATCAGTCCTCAAAAGTGGGCCAAATAGGTCTTACCTTGAATGTGTTGAAAGAACCTTTGGATTGTACTTTCAATTTTGCTAAAATCGAAAGTACACCATTTATTTTTTACTCAAAACACACTAAAAACTTAAATCATAATTAAAACTCAAACCATGAAACCCTTTTTAATAAAAAATCAAAGACAACACGCCACACTTAATAGAAAATAAAGCAACATTAACCAACGTGATTCATGATTGATCAACATACTAAAAAAGCTAGTGTACCTAGATGCAACCTATGAATCTTTTGAGTCCAATCATCACAATCAAAGTGCAGGTATAACCAATCATGTAATTGATCTACTCTACGAGATTTCTACGTGAGCTCAATAGCCATACACCACAAGCATGTTGTTCTTTGTAACCCATAACATGACTAATCACTAGTAAGTAAAAGGCAGAAAATCCAAGGATCTTCCATGTTGACCTTTGAAATACATCCTCAATCCATTGCTCAACAAAATGAACATAACTCCACATATCCATGCAATGACAGACTTTAAAAAATATGTTCTGAAACCACATATCCATAAGTCAAAATGAGAAACCATTCAAGATTCTATTGTTGATGTAGGTAATGTAAAAAAATCAAGAAAAACTAGAGGACATAAACATTGTGGTTGTGTTTCTTTAATGGCATGTGTGTGAAAATACCTCGGTTTTGAGTCCCCGGATTAATAATGTAATTTTGTTTATTTGATGAAAGGTTGGAGTGCCTACAAAGTTGGAAGGTCGAATATCTTAGCAATGTAATGCTTTGAATATTAATAATAAAAATGCATCATTGGCTACAAGACGGCGAGGGTGGATTGTTGTAGAGATTTTATGTGCAACATAGAATAAGGTTGGGTGGAACATCCAATGATGGTAGCCACTTGGCGAAAATATTCATCAAAGATAAGTTCTTTGTGTATTTATTTCAATTTCGTTGTGTTAATAATTTATTTATTGCTATATATTGCATGAGCATAATATTAAAGCATGTTTTCTTAGATTAATACATGAGCATGTATCATAGTATGTTACATATTGGAATTAGAGTGGTGGTTATAGTGCTAGGGATGTATGGGATAAATTACAAGTCAAAAGTTTATATTTTGTGCAAAGGTCGAGTCGCCCGGTGCTTGGGTGGTCAAAGGCAGTTTTTTGAAAATATGTTTTTTTGGAAATTTTAGAAAAATTGGATTTTTTTCATACGGTGATGTCATGATGACATGGAGGCCATGGTTGGGTGATGCGGCATTGATGATGTGGACTTCCATGGTGTCATATCATTGTGGTGGGATGGCAGACCACCATGGCAGGGTGACAGGCCGCAAAGGTGGACTAATACCACTAGTGGTATCAGAGGTTTGATAAACAATTTTGAAATGTTTGCAAACCTCCAAAAAGAACAAGGAGCCACCATGTATCCCTAGGTGGTATGGTGGTTTCAAAGAGTTGAGCATTGTTAAACCTTGTTTGCTTCAACCTTCTTAATCAATCCTTGACCATTGATCTACTCTCGATCTCCATCGTCAGATCGAGGGAGTGTGCATGTTGTGTGTTGGATGTAAAGGCATGGGATGGGACCCACCCATCACTGCGACCAATGGTTGAATGTCGGGTGGAAGTATGGCAATGGAGGTGGGAGCCGTCGGTAGAATGGGATAATGTGGTGGTGCCATGTGGTAGTCGGTATGGGTGGGACCCCATATTAATAATATTTTTATTTTATTTTGAAACATAAAGATAAAAGAGAAGAGGAAGAAAGAGAAAGGTAAAAAGAAAAGGGAGAGAAAGGTAAAAGAAAGGGGAGAGAAGAGAACGTAAGGAAGAAGGAAGAGGGATGACAGGATGATGACGGGGCATGCCAGGGTCATTGAAGGGGTGACATGGCATCCCCTCAGGGTTCCATGTGGACCCATGGTGCCACATGAGCAACCATGTCAACAAATGCCACATATGCAAAGAGTTGCCTATGGTTTCAAAAAAAAAAACAAGTCTGGAGTCAAAATCATATTTTGGCCATAACTAGAGTAGAATTATTCAAATTGAAATAAAAATTTCTGGGTTTTTTCCACGGTGAGGAGGGATACAAAAGTACCAACGAGGGTCACTGGTCATTTCTGCTTGAATTTTCCAGAAAGTTTAAAACAATGGTTTTTAAAGATTCGGGTTCACTTTAGTGACCAAGATCTAAACTAAACTAATTTTTTTACAGAGATTTCAAAAAGAAGACATGGAAATACGCAGTGAAGGAATTGGCCATATTCTAAGGGATTTAGAACGGGGAAGTTGAAACAAGCCAAAATCTACTATTTTGGGCCACCTTTTGGGCATTTTAGGGATTTTCAAAGAATGAAATGTGACCCCAGATCACAAAATTGAAAATTTTTATTTACTCAACATTTTATATACTCATCAAACTAGACAACCTTGATTTAGTGAAGTTTTTCTAGAAGTGCACAGATTGGGAGATAACTAATTTTGCTAAAAAATTTCTAAGTTAGGAGAAATTGTAAAAAGGAAAAAGTTGCAAATTCCATATTGTTGTAGAATCTTACTGGTGAAATAGATGGATAATATGAAAGTTTTTGTGTAATCACCATCATGAATATTATTATTTCCCAATACATAAGTTTTCTTTGTTCTTGAAGGATTTTCTTCTACAGTTAACAAAAGTTGGTCACCTAGTCAAATTGCACCAGTGGAAAGGCACAAATTTGATGGAAATGGATTTTTCAGGAAGCCATAACTTTCAACTCGGATATTGGATCAAGGCACATGAATAGTCATTGGGAAGATGATCTAGAGGCGAATAATATTGAAATATTAGAATTTGGAGAAGTGTGATAGGATTCTTCATGAATTGAGAAGAACAAGGACCTATAGCATTAATTAACAATTTTTTTATAATATGCATAGTTCTAACAAAAATGGTTGCTTTCACATTTTCTAGAATTAGGGGTATAAGCATATCAGTTCAAGCTCGGAATTGCATATCAGAGACATGGAGGATGCACATGGATCCTATAGTCACGAAGAGAATCTAAAGGCCAAAATATCAATTTGGGTAATAAAGAGACATAATCTAATGGACATAGGAGTAGGGTAGAGATGACATAATTAGCATAGACTATGCGATGTTTGAGAATGGAAGTGTTTATAGAGTTGATAATGAAAACAAAATGATAGACCAGGAGGGAAAAAATCAAATCAATACTCAATTGATGCAAAGCCTAAACCAGTTGCAAAGGCAAGTGAACAATGGATCTAGCTCAAGGCATGAGGAAGAAGGCAGACCCCATGCAAGGAGAGATAAATACAAAGGATCTAGACACTCAAGAAGTGCTAGTAGAGCTCACACATATCATTACTCACCTACTCATTCAGCCATGAAGTTTTATGCATCAAACGAGTTAAGGAAAAACCCAAAAGTCTCCCATGTTAGGCATCAAAGAAGAAGATATGAGTTGGAAAACTTGCAAGGAGATCTTAGGAAGATTAAGCCACCATTCTTTGATGGTGAAATAAAAAGGGTATATGATGTTGAAGCTTAGTTGCTTGGAATCAAACAATATTTTCAGTTGCACAACTACTCATCTAACCTAGAAGCCATGGTTACCACATACCATTTACATGGAAAAACTTCTATGTGGTGGGATTAATTAAATAAAGTTAAGCACATCGATGAGAAAAATATTTCTTGGAAGTAATTCAAGAAATACTTCCAGCAAGAGTATCTTTCAGAGCATTATTATGAAAAGAAGATGCCAGAGTTCTTTGAACTCAAGTTGGAAAGCATGACCATGGAAGAATATGAAAATAAGTTCTCAGAGTTGTTGAGATATGTGGGTTTCATTAAAGAGGAGAAAGTGAAAACATAAAGGTTCTTAAGTGGACTTCCATCTTTCTGTAAAGACAAAATTCAATTTGATGAACCCAGAACTTTGGCAGAGACCATTAGAAAATCCAAGTACCTCTATGAGCAAGGATAATGCAGAGAATCTTATTAGAAATCTTGGAAGGATAAGAAGAAGGAGAAATAAGATCATAAAAGGAAGGGATTCAAACCTCTTTTCAACAAAAACAATCCTAACACATATCAGCAAAATCAGCCTGCTAAGAATGAATCCAAGATGTAAGACTCCTTGGGAAAAAGGGGAAAGATATCAATCAAATGTTGGGGATGTAAAGAAGATCACATGTACAAATATTTCCCTCACAAAGAAGACAAAATGAGGACTTTGCACAAAATTCAAGAGGTTACTATAGTGGAAGACATGGGCAGAAATATTCCAAGGATATATGCAACCCTAGAAGATCGACAGGTTAAACATCAATCCCATATGATGGAAGTGGAAGGTAAGATTACAAATCAACATGTTGCTATTTTAATTGATTTAAAAGCAAACCATAGTTACATTGATCCTAAAGTAGTGGACATATTTCATTTGAAGAAAAGTAAACTTGAAATATCATGGTTGGTTCAGCTAGCCACTAGAACCAAAAGAAGGATCAATGAGACTGTCAAAGGTTGCCCAATAAATTTGAATGGAGTGAATACTAATGCTGACCTAAATATTATACCATTAAGATCTTATGATATACCTAATTGAATTGTACTGGTTGGAAAAGCATCATGCTATCCTAGATTGACATAATAAGATATTTACATGTCTTGATGAAGAAGGGAAGCAAATCATTGTAAGGAATTCCAAGACCCATTTCTGTAAGGGAAATTTCATCCTTATATCTAACAAGATGTTTTAGGAAAGGATGCCAATTGTATGTAGCTCATGTGGAGGATTCAGACAAGACCAAAGGGCCAATTCTTGAAGATTTTTCAGTATTGCAATAGTTTGAGGATGTATTCAAAGAAATACTAGGATTGCCACCAAAGAGGGATATAGATTTTTCTATTGATTTAGTACCAGGAGTTGCCCTAGTATCAAAGACCCCTTACAAAATGAATATACCATAATTAAAAGAATTACAAATGCAACTAGAAGAATTATTGAAGAAAGGGTACATATGCCCAAGTGTCTCACCTTGGGGAGCATCAATACTCTTTGTGAAAAAAAGGATGGAACAGTTAGGCTATGTATTGAATTTAGACAGTTGAATAAAGCCAATGTGAAGAACAAATACCCTCTACCTAGAATTGATGACCTCTTTGATAAACTAAGAGGATACAATATATTTTCAAAGATAGACTCGATATCAAGATCAAGGAAGAATACATCAATAAGACAACTTTCAGAACCAAGTATGGGCATTATGAATTTGTAGTGGTGCCATTTGGACTGACTAATGCATCGACTGCCTTTATGTGCTTCATGAATGACATATTCCGAAATTATCTAGATAAGTTTGTCACTGTGTTCTTGGATGACATACTTATCTATTCCAAGTCAGAGGAAGAACATGAAAAACACTTGAGAATGGTACTCCAAGTACTAAGGGAGCATCAACTGTATGCCAAGTTAAGTGCTCTTTTGACCAAGAGCAGATCCATTTTTGGGGGCACATCATTTTAGAAGAAGGCATAGCAATGGATCCAGAGAAGATTGAAACCATCAGAGGATGGCAAGCATCAAAGAATGTTTCAGAACTTAGATCTTTTATGGGATCGGTCGGATACTATAGAGATTTATAGTAGGATTCTCTAAGATTTCTCATCCCATCACTTCTTTACAAAAGAAGGAAATTATGTTTAAATGGACAATAGAGTGTGAAGAAAAAAATGATTTATTAAAAGAGTTACTTACTAGTGCACCTATTTTGAATATTGTTGATCCAAATGAAAATTTTGTGGTATGCACAGATGCATGCAAAGAAGGACTGGGTGGAGTCCTCACTCAAAATGGACATGTCATTAGTTATGAGTCCAGAAAGCTTAAAGAGCGTGAGAGGAATTATGCCACACGTGATTTATAACTTGTTTCCATAATTCATACAATGAATATATGGAGGCATTGTCTGATGGGGAAGAAATTTGAATTAATGATAGACCATAGTGGTTTGAGATATCTTTTTGAGTGACCAACTTTAAATGTCAGGAAAATAAGATGGTTGGAATTTTTAAGTGAGTATGACTTTGACATCAAGCATATCAAAAGAAAAGAAAATGAAGATGTTGATGCACTCAACAAAACAATACATATCATGCATACTACAACCATTAGTATGCATCAATCATATTTAAAGAGCATAATTTTAGATGAGGTTGTTACATACCAACATTGCCTACGGGTAAAAGAAATCTTACAACAAGAAAATGTACAACACAAATTTAAAGAGTATAAGATGAAGGAAGATGGAGTACTTATGCATAAAAATATAATTTATTTTCCTAATTATAGAGAACTAAGGGATTTAGTGTTAAAATAAATGCATAATGTTCCATATGTCGAACATCCTGGTTACCAGAAAACAATTGTAGCAATAATAAACCAATACTTTGGGCCATGAATGAAGAAGGGTGTTGTTGAATACATTGTCAAGTGCATGGAATGTCAAACAGTGAAAGAGGAGCATAGACACCCAACAGGTTTGCTACAAGCATTACCAATTCAAAAGTGGAAATGGGAAGTAGTAACCATTGATTTTATCACTAAATTTCCYAGGACAACAAGGCAACATGATTCAATAATGGTAGTGGTGAATAAATTAACAAATGCTACACATTTTATTCCAGTGAAGATAACTCATAAGACAACTAATATTGCATAAAGTTACATGAAGAAAATTGCTAGGTTACGTGGAATACCTAAGGCAATTGTTTTAGACAAAAATACAAAGTTTACTTCAAATTTTTTGAGGTGATTGTTTAAAGGATTTGGTACGAATCTTTGTTTTAGCACAACATACCATCCACAGTCAGACGGGAAGACGAAGAGAATTAACCAAGTGATTGAAGACATGTTAAGAATGTATGTGATGGATAAGCCATCTAAGTGGCAAGATTATTTGCATTTGGTTGAATTTTCCTACAACAATGGATATCAAACTTCATTGAAGATTATCCCATTTGAAGCTCTACATGGTAGAAAATGAAATACTCCAATGAGTTGGTGTTGATTTTTGTAGCATCGGACATGTACTTCCACATCGGATTTGTGTCTAACATGTGGAAGTCGTCCTTAATACCTCTCAGGACTTAGAAGATTCACTTTAATGAAGCGATTATTAAAGTGAATGTCTTTTTGTAATTAATGGAGTTCAATTTAAATCAAATGCCTAAGTATTTGACATTAGTGAGTTAAATTAAATCATATCCATTAGATCATCAAGTGAAGGTGAGATCTAATCTCAACCATTGATCACTTTGGAGATCTAGGGTTTTGGATTTAAGGTAAACTCAAGATTATAAAAGGTAGCCTAAGTAAGAGGAGGAGACACACACATAGTGAGAAGTGAAATCTCATTGTATTGGGTGGAGAAGAACTTCCATCCAAGTGTGCAAGGGCAGGGTCTGAGGAAAGGAGCAAAGGGGAAACAAAGGAGTAGCATCCAGGTGTGATAAGCTAGGATATTTTGTTGTTTTGTATTATTCCTCAGGTGGGCCATTATCCTAGGATGAGAGCCCAAATTTTATATTAATAAAATCATCACAATACTAGTTTTTCCTATGTGTATGGTTTCCTATTTGTGCTTCCACTGATTTATTTATTCAGGTCCTTAAAACTCACCCATGATTTTATTCAGTAAAATCTGCTTAATAAGTTTATTATAGTAAGGATTTACTAGGAAGTAATTTGTCAGGTGTTGGGTTATCGAAAATTTAACATGGTATCAGAGCGTGATCTATAAAGGAGGAAATTAGTTGCACATGATCATGATTTTGTAGTGCAGAAAATTTGTTTTTTGCAGGATGCGGGTAAATTAATCAAAAAAAAGAAGAAGGAAACATACAGTCCTATGACATTCATACAACAATACAAGATACTAGTTGCAGAGAGATGGTTGAGTGTTGGGTCGTGCGTCGAGATCAAGCCAATGACATATGTGGTGAGGAGAGGTCGCATGGAGTTGTTGTTGTTGGAGAGTTCGTGTGAGCAAGGAAGTTGGGCAGATAGATTTGAGATATGTCCACGGGCTAAAGAGCTAAGCATGAGTGGAAAAGGAAACTCGAGTTGGGTGATGGCACAAGAACCGATAGAGAAGGCAGGTGGCAGAGGAGAGGAGTCATGATGCAGGAGAATTTGCATCCATAGTCCTCAACTATAATCGGTCGCAGTCAATCGTCGCTGAGAGAAGTAGCCATGGGTGCAAGGAGAAGAGGCGGAGGATCTGTGGGCATAGAAACCGGGGCAAATAAGAGTCAGGAGGTCGGAATGGATATAAGGAAACCCCTAGGTAAGAAGTGGCAGTGGTAGTTGTTGGAAAAATTACTATTTTTGACACACTAGTTCAATGTGAGTTAATTGACTAGTTCTATTTTAGACTTTCTATTTAGACCATCACTATTATGCATGCATGCATTCCTAAGGAAAGCTAACTACTTGATTGTTTTTCTTAATTATGAAATGTTCTTCCCTATATATGAGTGTATTCCACTCATTCATTGTATCATATTGATCATCATTGTATCAATAATCATTCATTGATCAACTCATTGAAGTAGTGTGAATATATTTTCTCATTTTTCCATATTGAATATCTCTTCCTTTCTTGATAAGTTTTGTTTGTACTTTCTTTAGCTAGATATCCTATGTAGGTTTCAATGAAACATTGACATGGTATTAGAGCTAAGTTGTTTGGAGCAAGCCAAACAAGCCAGAGAATAAGGAAAATCGGAGTTTTGGCGAGCAAAATCTGTGTAAAAGACAAAGGGAGTTCTCCCAAAATATCAACTTTATGCGAAAACAGATCATGAGAGAAGAAAATCAACCTATTATGCAAGTGGGTTTTCAACTATTTGGATAAATTCCTCATTTTTTGCTCAAAAAGGAAGCTGAAAGATCGCCTCCTGAAACCGATACAAAATTTTCATTTAAAGTCCCTTCTTTTTGCAGTGATTTCTCCCCAAAATATTAATTTTCTGAGGAAACAGATCGCTTGAGAAGTAAATCGACCCATTATGCAAGTGGGTTTTCAACCATTTGAAGGAATTCCTCACCGTTTGCTCGGAAAGGAATCTGGAAGATCGCCTCCTGAAACTGATACAAATTTTCCATTTGATGTGCCCTTTCTGCAGTGATTTCTCAATTTTTTCACTTGTAGATTGAGAGTAAAATTTTAGGGCTTTCTCAGACTCATTTGGGAGAGAATAATTGTAATGGAGGAAAAATATGCAGTTATATTGATCCTTAAGAGTCTGAATCTAAAACTTGTCAAAGAAGTTAGCAAACTTCGAGGTGAACAAGGGAGATCCAATATTTGTCTTCAAAACATGTGTACCTATTTTTCCATGGATTATGGACTCATTGGGAGTCTAATGGAGGATCAAGAAGCTCAATTTGATACTTGGACCACCAGCATTAATGAGATGGAGGAGAAATTCATTCTTCTCAATGAGCATTTTTTCACTAATTTAAAAGAGAAGGAAGATATTATTGTTTGTTTGCAGAATGATCTGAAACAGTCTCTTGCTTCTAATGTTGTTGTTGCATTGCTAAGTACTATTGAGCTTTCTTTACCAACTTTTGATTTGCACACTCGTATTTTTGGGTCCAAATTGATGCATAAGATGGGATAAATTGGTGGTGGCCTTGGTAAGAATGGATAGGGGATTGTACATCCAATTCATCCTATGATGAGACCAGTAAAATCTGAACTTGGTTTTGTTGGGACTTCATTGCCAGTAGCAAGTTGTCTCGATATTTCAGCCATTAAGACTCAATTTGTTCAATCACAAGAGTCCATCATGCAAGATGGCTCTTTTATTGTTGAGTTGCAACAACCACCACCTACATCCATTATTGATACAACTTCATAGCTTTCACAACCATATTCGACACCAACTTCAACATTAGAGTTTCCATTATTAGACTCTTCAACATCAACATCAAAGTTTTTGGCAACAACAACTACAGGGTCTACATCCTCCACATATCGACATCCTCAAAATCTTGATTGGAGACAACGTTGTCTTCCTTTTAGGTATCCTCAACCTTTTGTCAGTTCCTCTTCTTTCAACTCATTGATGAAGAGGCATATACAACAACATCTTGGCAAGGTACCAACTCCGAGGATTGTTTTTGGTTGGCTTGATGATTGGTCATGGCAGCATTTGAGAAACTGTTTGAGGACATCTTACATATGTGTTTCATCCATGATACATGGGAACCATTCTCATTGCACTTGACTTAACTGATTATGTCACCTTTACAGTTCCATTCACCACTATTTTGATGACTTTGATGGTGTTTGCTTCTATGTTTTGGAAGCACTCTGACTAGCCCTACCATCTTGGTGTATGGTAGCGCCTTAATGTTTGCAGAGATTTGATTGTTGTCAACTGGTATCAACTACACCATTTCATCTTCGGCACACTCATTGAAACAAATTATGACCTGTCATCATCGGATCATGCTTCATTGACTTGTCATTTTTTCTTGGTTTTGGAGACTGTCTACCTGCCACATGGTGGATCTCATTTGTTCTTTTCTTCTTTTGATGCATTGTCTTTGAGGGGGGATTTTGTTCTCACATGGTTTTCCCTCTTTCCTCATTTTTATTCAGTGTTCATTAGTTGCATTGTACATGAGTACATAATATGGCCTAGTTGTCGAGACTCATTTTTTACTCCATAGTGATGTTCAAGGAGGGTGTTGGAGAAATTTATATTTTCGACACACTAGTTCAGTGGGAGTTAAGTGACTAGTTCTATTTTAAAATTTCTATTTAGACCATCACTATTATGCATGCATGCATTCCTAAGGAACGTTATCTGCTTGATTTCTTTTCTTAATTATATAATGTTTTTCCCTATATATGATTGTACTCCACTCATTCATTGTATCATATTGATCATCATTGTATCAATAATCATGCATTGATTAGCTCATTGGAGTAGTGTGAATATATTTTATCATTCTTCCATATTGAATCTCTCTTCCCTTCTTGATAAGCTTTGTTTTGACTTGCTTTAGCTAGATCTCATGTGCAAGTTTTGATGAAACATTGATAGTAACCTCCAGAGATAAAGGGCTAGCAGGGCTGTAACAGTCGCAAGAGCCATGGGTTAGTGGGCAGTCGCCAGCAAGGCTAGGGAAATCGTCGGGCAACCCCATATAAGCTTGGGAATCCACAGAGAGACCTCAGGAAATAGCAGAAGGATGTGGGAAACTTCAGGAAGTAGGTATGAGCAGTGGGAAGAGGGTTCCGGGCAAGGATCCAACCAACCAAAGATTAGTTTTGTGCGAATCACAAAAAATTTCAATTTTCGTGCCTAAAGGATCAGGCACATTTTCAACAGTTTGTGTTCCTATTAATATTTTTTATTTGGATATGGCCGCAGTAGGTTTGAGGACAAGTTGGAGGATGCATCTAGCTTCGTCCCTTGGAAGGTGAGGGTCACAATGGTTTTCATGGAGAACATGTTGTGTGATTTTGTTAACACAAAGGTGACTCCACCAATGGATCCAAAGGACCTGGTTGCCCATGAGTTGAAGGACATGAAATCCAGGAGGATCATCTTAGATGTAGTGAAGAATCATTTGATCCTTCACATATCTGAGACGCAGTAAGCCAGGGAGATCTATATGGCTATGATGAACCTTTTTTAGATCAACAATACAAACATGAAGATGATTTTGAGGGAAAATCTCAAAGACACCAAAATGACCAAATCATATACATTGACCAATTATCTCACCAATATCACTTGGGTACGTGATCAATTGGCAGTTATTGGGGAAGTCATGTCAAATGAGGAGTTGGTGAGGATGGCCATGAATGGTTTCTCTAAGCCATGGTCCCCATTCATTAAGGGCATCGTAGCATGAGAGACACTGCCCAAGTTTGATAGGATATGGGATGATTTAATCCAAGAGGAGAGATTCAGAAGGAATCTCTAGCAGGCCAACATGTTGGTGATGACGAGAATCTATCCCTTTCTAGTCAGGAAAGAGGAGCAAGGGGAATACAGGTGGAAAGTCAACTCCATAGGCTAGACAAAAGAAGGATATGAGCAAAGTGAAATTATTTGTGTGCCATAAGAGTTTCCATTATGCTTCACAGTGTCCAGAACAAAAGAAAGGAAAAATTAAGTCTCAATGGGTAGCAACATCTACATAAGCTCAAGTCAAGGAGTTTGTTGAGAAGTTTAAGAGGGAATTCTTGTTAGTCTCTTGTCTTTCTGGCACATATTTCGATAGTGTCTGGTTCGTGGATAGTGGGTATTCTCGTCACATAACAGGGACAAATGAGTTATTCACCAATTGGTCAGAGACAGACTCATATGTGCATGTGGAGCTTGGCACTCATGCCAAGTGTGGAGTAGAGGGAGTTGGGACAATTAGGTTCCACCTGGAGTCAAGAGGTTCTCTGGAGGTGGTATATTTGATGTATGTTCCAGAGCTTAAAATGAATTTGTTCTCAGTATCAACAATGGAGGATAGTGGATATGCCATCTCTTTCCAAGATAATCAGGTTCTTCTTTGGCCGAAGGGATATGGCGTAGACTCAACATGATTTCTTAGTGACATAGAGGGAAATGCATACAAGTTGCAGGGAAATCATGTAGATGGATCCAAGGGGATTTTGGATCATGGATCAATGTCAATTGCAAAGGATGAGGAGCGGGATGCTATGAAGGGTGAGAAAAGTTCACGGACTTCCAATGTGGGGAGTCAACCTTCAAATGGGAAGAGGGATTTATCCCCTTCCAGTTATGTCAGGAGACCTAGTTAGTACGAGATGACATTGATGGATGCTTAGGAGCAAGAAGAGGCTCCTAGGAGCACATTGAGGGTGAGCATGCCTTCGATGAAGTTTCCAAATTTCATGGAATTGATATGCAGCGTCATCAATTCTGTGACTTCTAGTTTTCAGAGAGGAGTTGACTAGCAGGGTTGGAGGGATGCCAATGTGCAGGATGATGTGTGCAACATTGTGTCAAGGTCAGAGGGAGAAATAGTTCCAGGTGGCTCTTCGAGAAGTACCTTCCTCGCTAAGAGGGAGTGTTGATTTTTGTAGCATCGGACAAGTACTTCCATATCGGTTTTGTGTCTAACATGTGTAAGTCGTCCTTAATACCTCTCAGAACTTAGGAGATTCAATTTAATAAAGTGATTATTAAAGTGAATTCCATTTTGTAATTAATGGAGTTTAATTTAAGTCAAATGCCTATGTATTTGGAAATATTAGTGAGTTAAATTAAATCCTAGCCATTAGATCATAAAGTGAAGGCGAGATTTAATCTCAACCCTTAATCACTTTGAATATCTAGGGTTTTGGATTTAGGGTAAACTCAAGATTGTAAACGCCAACCTAAGTGAGAGGAGGAGACACACATAGAGTGAGAAGTGAGATCTCATTGTATTGGGTGGAGAATGACTTCCATCCAAATGTGCAAAGGCAAGGTCTGAGGAAAGAAGCAAAGGGGCAGCAAAGGAGTAGCACTTATGTGTGATATGATAAAGTGTTTCTCTGTTTTGTGCTATTCCTTAGGCGAGCTAGTATCATAGGACGGGAGCCCATATTTTATATTAATAAAATCATCACAGTAATAGTTTTCCCTTAGGGGTTTTTCCAAGAGTATATACCCAAAACATTATGTGTGCAAATGTGTATGATTTCCTATTTGTGCTTCCATTGATTTATTTGCTTAGATCATTAAAATTTAGTCACGCTTTTATTTAGTAAAATATGCTTAATAAGTTTATTGCAACAAGGGTTTACTAAGAAGTAATTTGTTGGGTGTTGGGGACAACCCAACAGATAGAGTGGTACTTGGGCCAAAGTTAGTTAAGAAGATGGAAGACTAGATGGTTAAAATTAAACAGAATTTGAAGGCAACACAAGATAGATAAAAGAGTTATGCAGATAAGAACATGACAACCATAGAATTTAAAGTGGAAGAGCATGTATTTTTTAAAGTTAAGCCCGAGAAGATCTCATTGAAGTTTGACAGTTGTACCAAGCTAGCAACCAAATTATGTGGTCCATTTGAGATATTGGACATAGTAGGGCCAATTGCATACATGCTTGCATTGCATGCTTCCATGAATGTGCATAATGTATTTCATGTATCTTTGCTGAAAAAATATGTGCATGATCCTATATTGGATAGGAAGGTCAAGGTGCTCCATAATTGAGCCATAGGATTGGTAAAGGTTTAATGGACCTGTTACGGTCCCGAAGACGTTACATGGGAGCATGAAGATACCATGTAGGAAGAGTACTCACAACTTTTTGAAGATTTTTTATTGTACATTTGTATATAATGTACTAAGGACAGTGCCAAAATAAGGGGGAGGGGAATCTAATACCATGCTTTTGAGTCACCAGATTAATTATGTATTTTTTTTTATTTGATGAAAGATTGGAGTGCCTATAAAGTTGAAAGGTCGAAGATCCTATCAATGTAATTCTTTGAATATTAGTAATAAAAATGCATTGTTGGCTGCAAGACGGACACATATAGAGTTATAGGGGGCTATGATTCTACGAGAGAGGGGGTTAAAGGGGCTAAGTCTTTTTATTATATTGTATTCACCCATCTTGGATTTAATTGGGAAAAGTGGTTACATAAGCTTCTTGGGGAGGCCACATGGTGCATTATTGCATGTAATTATATAAATCATGTTTTTGGTCATTTGGGGGTTTGTCATTCATTGTTACTTCGTTCTCCATTCATTCTTGCTCACTCTTGTTCTTGGTTTGGCATGGAAAACAATTGTTGGGGAATAGAGCCATTCCTAGTTGGTTGTAGGTAACCATTGATTATTCTAGCAAGGAATTGATGGTCATGTGTGTGAGAATGTTGAGAATTATGAAAGAATTGTCCACAACTAAGAATCCTTGGAGTTTCCAGCATTGATATTTCTTGACTTGTAGCACTGGAGCCTTAGAAAGAAGTGGAACAACCTAAGGGACTGCATAACAAAGAAGGGGGGGTTCATTTCTTTGGGTTGTGCAGGCTGAGGGGGAAAGAGATCCAATAAACTA